>VYZU01061729.1:0-11810 GCA_013401355.1 Ceyx cyanopectus | reverse complement strand
GTTTTATGCACATGATATTGTAGTAGTTAGTCATTTGTCTTTAATTTGTCCTTAACAGTAAGTGGCAATTCAAAAATCCAGTCTTGTTTCTACCACACATTTATTCAGGTAGATGAAATAATTTACTTTATTATTAATAAGTTGCTTTAAACTGCTCATGTCATCCCTGCAGTTTCAGTCTCAGCCTGGAGCTGTAGTTGCCAGAAACACATTCCTTGGCAAAATACAAGCCATCCAGGTTACTTTTCTTTTTGGGACAGAAATGATTTAAATGCTCTACCCACCTGTATTCCCAAACAGTACCCTTTTTCTTTCCCAGTTCCTGTAGGAATTTACCTCTTCATCTGAGACACACAAATTCTGTCTTGGAAAGCTTTGTGTTGCAGCTAAGTTAATGTCACTTGGGTCATGCTTTTTTTGTGTGCATTATGTAATATCATCCCTGGACTTGATTTTGGTTTTTTGGGGTCCTTTTGGTTTGAATTTGATGTAGTATTCCAGTTTGTAAAATTGTTGTTGATTTTGGGGCCAGGTAAAGTTTTTTCTCTCCATCCCTACTCAAGCTGATAGGATTTCTTCCAACTTTTGAAAGAGTGGCTCTGCAGATCCATCAAACAAAAATAATCTGAGATTTACTCTGTTAATTAGCAGTGTCCTGTGGTGGGCAGATAAACACAGGAATTAGAATTTCTAAGTTTTTCAAAACATTGAAAAAGGTTTTTACAACTCACTCCCCCTCAGCTGCACTCTGGCATGAGAAAGTTCTTCAAATATCCTAAGGAATTAGCAATGGAGGATAAATCAGCAGGACTATTTCACAACATATCTGAAAAGCTAATAAAAATCTAACTCTGTTAGATCTAGAAGTGTTGACAGGAGAAGTAGTATCAAAAAGCCCCAGCCCTGAGAAGCTGAGTGCTGCAGTGTGGTAATTTTTTCTTTGAAATTTCTGCAAAGACAGGAAATGGAAACACCAACCAGGAGGGGGTGGGACTCAGGGTTAGAGCTGCTAATAAAGCATTGCTGATAAAACCTGCAGCTGGTTATCATGCTAGTAAAGTGGGATTTCTGAAAGATCAAACCCCTATCCACAGTAAAAGGTGAGTTTTCTTAACCTTGACCTTTTTTGAGAGGAGAGACAGTGATGCCTCATTGTGGAGTGATGTTCCTTTGGTGCATAGATTGAGGAAGTTGTCAAAAATAGAGTTACAAACTGACTTGAGATACAGTGTGGTGGCTTTTCTTCTGAAGCAATCAAGAATTTTAGTGTCTGAGAAACTTGGGTGTTTTCCCTTCCCTAAATTCTTTTATGTGTGTCTTTATAATTGCATTTTTTTCAGCAGGCAGGATAGTGCCCACTGTTGTTATATAGCTAAAAAAACTCACCAAAATAAAACATCAACAACAAAACAAACCCAAACAAACAGCAAAACATCAACTTTCCTCTAGTCTACTTGTTGCTTTTTCTTGAAGGCAAATAAGGTTCATTAGCTGCCTTTCTGTCAGAAAATACTGTCCTAAAGGAATAATAAATGGATAATGTTAGACCTGCATTTCAGTTGTGCTGCTTTCTTGTTATTTCACCTGCTCAGAGCTGCTCCAAGTTGCTGTGTTTGTGAAGAGAAACAGGCAAGTGGTTGGAGTTGTTCACATTTGAAGCAAATTACAGAAACATTTGTTGGGTTAATTGAAGTGTTACCAGCTAATTATTTGGAATCAAATTATGACTGCTTAGGACACATGCTAGGAAACTAAATGTGGTTTTCCTTGGGAATTAAATAATATATATTCCCTGTTTTCAGCTATCAATATACTATGAGATGGGATTTTTTTTTGCCACAGTAAGAGCTGAGGCAGTGGTGTTTATAGCAGCCCACCTTGCTGAACTGTCTGAAATGTGCCAGCTGTTGTTCAGTCAGGCTGCAGAGCAGCTGCAGTGTGTGCTCACAACTGCTTGGGGGTGGAAAAGCAAAACACAACCCCTCTAGGCACACATCACCTTTAGCACCAAACAAGTGCTGTTGACATTAATAAGACTGATGTGTTTCTGCTTGTGAAGAAGGATGATTCAGTGTGATGCTTGCTTATGGTTGTAGACTTTGATCATGTTGAGGACAGTCCAGTCTGGTTGAGGTGGTGGCTTGTATGCAACTTCTGTTCAGCAAGGAGCACAAATCTGTTGGTAACTCAGGTTCTCATTTTCAGGAGGGTGTAATTTGTGGGGGGATAGTTCCTTAATTTCTCCAAAGTTCCTTCTTTCTGGACTTGCACTTTCAGTAAATCAGGATGGTGGTAATGATAAAAAAGATATTAGAGATCAGTTATTTGTTCCAAGGACAGCAAAGGCAGAAGTTACTTGATGGCAAGGACATATGGAGGAGTTACACTGATATAATGATATGTTTCCACCTCATTGTTCAAAGCTGGAAAGCAGGGAATTAAATGATCATGGCACAAGATGAAATTGAGGTGTTGCTGGAAAAGAGAGGGGTGGGTAATGATAGAGGAGAAATTTAACCTTTAGAGCACCAGCCAAGTAATAGAAGGAATATAAAAAACTGGTAGCACAAAATTCATGAGATAGATTTAAGGATTGTTTAGAAGAATTTTTGTTGTTGGCTCAAGAATTTTCAGTTAAAATCAGCAAACAGCACAAGTCTGGGTGTGTTGAGTTGCAGGATGACTGAACCATCCCCTGTGATGCTAAGAACAAAGCAACCACCATTCTCAGATGATTCAGATGAGGATTTCCAGGGTAAAAGGGAAATATACTGTTTATTCACAGCTTGCAAGTAGGGACTCATTTCTGTTGTAGAACTAGGTGAGGGAAATATCAAAAGGGGGTTGGAAGTATCCTGGCATGATTGGAGAATAAGAGGGAAGTTTTCTTGATCAAGAAAATGCAACAAGTAGAAAATAAAATACCATTCTTGATAAAACACTGACAGTAACAACCCTTAACTCAAGGGATGCTTCTGGCACAAAACCAAATGCAGTTTGGTTACCCACCAAGAAGTTGAAACAGCATCTGCCTTACAGGTGACAAAACATGTTCTGAAAGAAAACATGTCACCCTGATGAGTAACCAAAACTCCACTTTCAGTTCTTCCAAGTCCTTGGGAGCTTTCTTGGCCTGGTGTTTCCACTGTGTTATTTTTCCTGAAGTGGCTGCATAGTTGTGTTACTGAGGGTGGTGGTTTGTGGTTTCTTGTTGATTTGTTTGGGTTTGTTGCTGGGTTTTTGTTTGTTTGTTTCTTTAAGTTCAGACCTCTCTGACTTTTTGAGTCTTGAGACATTAGAAACACTTAGTGTAGTGAATTCCTCTTCTGCCTCTTTCCCATCCAACAATATTTCATGACTGAATTTCATTGAGGTCCTTGTATGAAGTACAAAAAAAGAAGTGTAATATATTGAGAAAACACAATTTCCCATGTAAATACAGTTTTGCATTATTACATTTCTTTTCCTCCATCTAATTTGCTTTCCTATGACAGAACACCCACTGTTGCATTGTGCTGAACTTGATAGAATTTTGTTCTTACTAACCAAAATTTCTATGAGGTAATTTTACTTTCTTCTTCTAAGATCCCCCAGCAAACCCTTGGCACGGAAAGTAATGAGTGGGATGGACTGGGAAGTAGTGAGTAGGAACTCCCTGTCTGATGATAGGTTGGAAACACAGAGCCTGCCATCACGGTCTCCTCCTGGAACCCCAAATCAGTGAGTAGCATGGAATCTTTTCTCCCTAAGAGTTACTGGTTACCTCTTATGTGAGTGACCTATGTGTAATAAAAGGGATAATGCATTATGGAGACAAAAAACTTAACAAATTGTGTACTGAATGGAGCATTTTCACTTGAAGAAAGAAAATTCTACAGTATAGCACGTTGATCTGACAGTTGTTTCCATGATTTTGGAAACAATAAAAACACTTCTATGAACACAAGCTTGAACTGATTGGAAAGAATTCCTTGAACATTACTCTGTAGTAGTGTAAGAAATGCTGCTTCATAAGAAGGACAGGGAGCTACTGGAGAGAGTCCAGTGTAGGGCCACTCAGATGCTGGAGGGAGGGGAGCATCTCCCTGATGAGGAGAGGCTGAGGGAGCTGGGGCTCTTTAGCCTGGAGAAGAGGAGACTGAGGGGGGAGCTCATCAATGTCTATAAATATGTTAAGGGTGAGTGTAGGGAGGATGGAGCCAGACTCTGCTCACAGTGACAGGACAAGAGGCAAAAGGTGCAACTTGGAGCACAAGAGGTTTAGGGGAAACAATGAAAAAGATTTTCCCAGTGAGGGTGCCAGAACCTGGAAGGGGCTGCCCAGGGTGTTGTGGAGTCTCCATCTCTGGAGACACTCAAGCCCCACCTGAATCTGTTCCTGTGTGACTGGTCTAGGTGATCCTGCTCAGGCAGGGGGGTTGGACTAGATCTTTCTAGGTCCCTTCCAACCCCTGACATTCTCTGATCCTATGATTCTAAGAGTCCCTTTCCCCCTGCCCTGCTGTGCTCTCCCTGCCAGCCGCAACTCCGCCTTCGCCCAGGAAGGAGCCCGCTTACGACCCTCATCAGTGGGACACTTAGTGGATCACGTCGTTCACACTTCCCCCAGTGAAGCCTTTGTGAACCACAGGTCTCCATCTTCCACCCAGGCCAACAGCATCATCCTGGAGTCCTCCCCGTAAGTTCCCCTGCTCTGCTCTCAAGCTGAGCTGGGATCCTGCTCCATTTCCTGGGACATTTGGGTGGGGAAGAGCTGGAAACATCTCCCACAGAGTTGAGGGAGTGAGAGTGAACTGAATTAATACTGGGAAGTGTTACTGGAAGGTGAATGGTGCAGAAGGAAAGACCAGGTGTGTGCCTGGTGCAGGACTGCAGTACACTCACCCAAAAAGTGGCTTTGCTGTACTGGGACAACTGGTGTCTGGATGTGGAAGAGAAAGTGGAGTTGGGTTGGTTTTTTGTTGGTGGTGGTTTTGTTTGGTTTGGGTTTTTTTTTTTGGTGTTTTTTTTCTACTTTGTTTGTTATGGGATTGTTTTCTTTTTTTGTTTGGGTTGGTTTTGTTGTCATTTTTTGCTTTGGTTTGGTATTTTTTTGTGTGGTTTCTTCAGTGTGTGTATTTTCTGGGTTTTTTTTCTATTTCTAGAACTGAAGTATGCCATTTTATGATAAAAGTTTATAATCCTCTGTGATTGGAAGCTTTGCTTTTTGTCAAGCCACAAAAGCATCAGGGAGCTTTCCAAATTCCTTAGCCAAAAGACCTTTCTAGCACCCCAGCATTCTGAGGTTCCTACTAGGTTTTCTATATTGTTAGAGTATATCTTCTGCTCTTAAGATACCAATATCATACTTATTTTTTTTCTGTTATGCTGAATTTTCTTGATATTGGGGGGCAGAATAAGAACTAATATTGTGCACTAAGTCCTGAAGGATAATGACCAAAAAATGAATTACTCCAAGACTTAAAATGCTCAGTAATTTTTGGCCAGATTACAGATTAATTGGGGAAAAAGATGCACAATATGCACATTATTACCACTGCCACTGTAACATTATTAACACTTGCCCTCATAATTTTGTATAATCTCTTGTCAGCAAGAAAATTGTGCCACTGGTTTCAAAACCCTTGAGAATTATACAATAGCACATAGATCATTGTATATTTATAAACAAATTATTCAGGAAGGTATTTGAACACAATTTTAAAGCTTTGCTCAGACTCTGCTTCAGTTTGACCAACTTTTGTAACTTTGAGGAGGGGAATAAAATAAATTATTTATAAATAACACAAGGTGCTCTCTGCTGGTTTACAATAGTTATAATTTTACCATCAAGTAGTTCTTTAGCTTTCAGTGTTATAAAACACTATTTGACCTAATAATATTAAATAACCCTTTTTTTTTCTTGGATTTTTTTAACTTTTTCACATGGCAGGAGAGGCACAAAAACTTGTNAACAATAAAAACACTTCTATGAACACAAGCTTGAACTGATTGGAAAGAATTCCTTGAACATTACTCTGTAGTAGTGTAAGAAATGCTGCTTCATAAGAAGGACAGGGAGCTACTGGAGAGAGTCCAGTGTAGGGCCACTCAGATGCTGGAGGGAGGGGAGCATCTCCCTGATGAGGAGAGGCTGAGGGAGCTGGGGCTCTTTAGCCTGGAGAAGAGGAGACTGAGGGGGGAGCTCATCAATGTCTATAAATATGTTAAGGGTGAGTGTAGGGAGGATGGAGCCAGACTCTGCTCACAGTGACAGGACAAGAGGCAAAAGGTGCAACTTGGAGCACAAGAGGTTTAGGGGAAACAATGAAAAAGATTTTCCCAGTGAGGGTGCCAGAACCTGGAAGGGGCTGCCCAGGGTGTTGTGGAGTCTCCATCTCTGGAGACACTCAAGCCCCACCTGAATCTGTTCCTGTGTGACTGGTCTAGGTGATCCTGCTCAGGCAGGGGGGTTGGACTAGATCTTTCTAGGTCCCTTCCAACCCCTGACATTCTCTGATCCTATGATTCTAAGAGTCCCTTTCCCCCTGCCCTGCTGTGCTCTCCCTGCCAGCCGCAACTCCGCCTTCGCCCAGGAAGGAGCCCGCTTACGACCCTCATCAGTGGGACACTTAGTGGATCACGTCGTTCACACTTCCCCCAGTGAAGCCTTTGTGAACCACAGGTCTCCATCTTCCACCCAGGCCAACAGCATCATCCTGGAGTCCTCCCCGTAAGTTCCCCTGCTCTGCTCTCAAGCTGAGCTGGGATCCTGCTCCATTTCCTGGGACATTTGGGTGGGGAAGAGCTGGAAACATCTCCCACAGAGTTGAGGGAGTGAGAGTGAACTGAATTAATACTGGGAAGTGTTACTGGAAGGTGAATGGTGCAGAAGGAAAGACCAGGTGTGTGCCTGGTGCAGGACTGCAGTACACTCACCCAAAAAGTGGCTTTGCTGTACTGGGACAACTGGTGTCTGGATGTGGAAGAGAAAGTGGAGTTGGGTTGGTTTTTTGTTGGTGGTGGTTTTGTTTGGTTTGGGTTTTTTTTTTTGGTGTTTATTTTCTACTTTGTTTGTTATGGGATTGTTTTCTTTTTTTGTTTGGGTTGGTTTTGTTGTCATTTTTTGCTTTGGTTTGGTATTTTTTTGTGTGGTTTCTTCAGTGTGTGTATTTTCTGGGTTTTTTTTCTATTTCTAGAACTGAAGTATGCCATTTTATGATAAAAGTTTATAATCCTCTGTGATTGGAAGCTTTGCTTTTTGTCAAGCCACAAAAGCATCAGGGAGCTTTCCAAATTCCTTAGCCAAAAGACCTTTCTAGCACCCCAGCATTCTGAGGTTCCTACTAGGTTTTCTATATTGTTAGAGTATATCTTCTGCTCTTAAGATACCAATATCATACTTATTTTTTTTCTGTTATGCTGAATTTTCTTGATATTGGGGGGCAGAATAAGAACTAATATTGTGCACTAAGTCCTGAAGGATAATGACCAAAAAATGAATTACTCCAAGACTTAAAATGCTCAGTAATTTTTGGCCAGATTACAGATTAATTGGGGAAAAAGATGCACAATATGCACATTATTACCACTGCCACTGTAACATTATTAACACTTGCCCTCATAATTTTGTATAATCTCTTGTCAGCAAGAAAATTGTGCCACTGGTTTCAAAACCCTTGAGAATTATACAATAGCACATAGATCATTGTATATTTATAAACAAATTATTCAGGAAGGTATTTGAACACAATTTTAAAGCTTTGCTCAGACTCTGCTTCAGTTTGACCAACTTTTGTAACTTTGAGGAGGGGAATAAAATAAATTATTTATAAATAACACAAGGTGCTCTCTGCTGGTTTACAATAGTTATAATTTTACCATCAAGTAGTTCTTTAGCTTTCAGTGTTATAAAACACTATTTGACCTAATAATATTAAATAACCCTTTTTTTTTCTTGGATTTTTTTAACTTTTTCACATGGCAGGAGAGGCACAAAAACTTGTGAATCTTTTCTCATATTAGAATTTTATTGTATAGAGGCCACCCAGGGTCAGGTTCCTTCTGTTCCAACTGAAGTCACTTCTAAGAAGCAGTGACTGGTAGAGAGATAGTGAATTAAGCACAACTCTGAAATCTTATTTATTCATCTGCCTCTGTGCTGAGTTATAAAAGATGTTCCTGAGTGTCTTGGGATTTGTTTATTTAATACCTACTTTCTTGTGTAAGTCACCATAGAAATGAATCTGAAGAAGAGAGGAAGTGGTTTTGTAAATTAGTTATGCAACTCTGTATTTTCTCATCATTTTTGCATCTTTTATGCCCAAGCAGAAAATCCATTGCCCTTCCATCACTAAATTTTGGGGTTCTCCCCTCTTTGGAAGCTTAAAAGGGGAATTTAATCTCCCAGTGTAGATAAGGTAGCAGAAGAGATTTTCAAGAGTGAGGATGTTGACTGTCAGAAATCTATGAACCCCATGAGGGTCTTCAGGAAGTTTCAGGGGATGTTATGGATTCAAGACTTGAGACTGATGAAAGAAAGCAGTAGTCATGGAGTTCCTATTATAATACAATGAAAAATTGCATTGTTTTACAGTCCAAAAAGCCATTTCTTGAACAATTTGAGCATTGAGTGAAAAGATTGAAGTATTCCATCTGTAATTTGTTTGGCATTTTAATTTGTTATCGAATTTACCTGTGTAAGCAAGTCAGAGGAGATACTGAGAGGCAATAGGTTTAGTGATCTGAGTTTGCAGTCAACATAGCAAAGAAAAAATAAAATAAAATAGCATTTTGGTGCAGTTGAGAAGATGTTCCAGCTCAGCAAACACAATTAATTCCCCATTTTTTGCTTCTCCATGTGCTGTTCAAAACTAAATGGAGAGATTTCTACTTGGAGTTCTGAGCTAATTCTAACCTTCAATTGCCAGCCCATGGAATACACCTCGTGTTGAAGGAAATTCTGGGAGCTGCACAGACAACTTGGGCTTTCTATAGGAAAAGGTTAGAGCTGATAGATCTGTAACCAAAATACCTCGAGTTAGTGGGTGCCAGGGTTTGTGTGCTCTGCATTATGATGTAAATGACTGAAGGCAGGAACAGAGAGCTGCTTTGCCTGCAAAATAGGCTGCTCTCCCTGCCATTGTCTGAGCATTCATAAGGAAATTCAAAGCTGACTGGGCAAACAGAAAGCAATGAAGTTTTTTTTTTTTGCCCAAGGCTGGATTGTTAGTTCTCACAATTCATTATGCTAATCTATTGCAGTATTTGCCTGGCTGCCTCCAAAATGCTCATTTAAGTATCTTTTCCAATCTTTTGGGGAAGTTTGTGTGTCGGGGAGGAATTTATTTAGGTTTGTTGCCATGTATGTACAGGCATCTAGTCAAACAAAGTCCCATCTTTTATCAGAACAACTTGTTTGTGTCTCCACTCGTGTTTTGTGTTCCTTTTGTGTTCAGTTGAAAACGCTCAGGAGGAATAGTTTGCAGGAAAATACATAACTGTGTTGCCCTTCACTTGAAAGGCTGAATGTTGGCCAGACTTGAATGAATAAATACACAGGCAGTTAAAAAGCTTTGGGTGACCTTTGTAAGTCAATGTCTAAATAATTTATAGCTGCCTTGAAAGTAAATTTGGCAAATGTTGACAATCATCATCTTTTTCTTTCTCTAAAAAAAAAAAAGGAATTCATAAAAGCTGCTTACACTGAAAAATACAATGTAAGGATGATAAGTTCTTTACTGTCACTTGCATTGAAAAGTGTTAAGAAATATTATTTTCATTCCCTAGTGTATTTTGAACAGGAGATTCCTCAGTCATCAGCTACTTTAGTAATTTTTTCATGCAGTGTTAAAAAAAAAAAGTTATTTTCTGAAAGTTTAACCAAAAACATACAGAACAAAAAGTGTTAGAATCTTTTCAAATGTAGTGTTTTCATAGATTTTTTTTTTTTGTCAATCTGTATTTTGCTTTAGAAGAAAAATAATTTTTTTTTAAACTGAAGTGGGAACTGTGTTTTTTTCCAAGTAAAGTGTTTCATTTCCCATTCAACTTTTGTGCTTTTTTGAAAGAGGTTTATTCTTTATTTAAAATGACTGTGGACAATTGTGATCTGGATTTGCCCTTCACTAGAATGAAAGAGACACTCTCCTGTTCCTAGCTCCTGGGAGTTTTCCCTCCCCACATGGTGCTGAACCAGCAGAGAGCTACCCAGCCTTGCCCAAAAATTCCCCATGTTCTTAATTCTTAAATACAAAGCCATATAATGAAAGATGAATCATCTATTTATGGAATACAAATTACACTGTTATGCTCTTAATCCAAAAGGACTAATAAAGGAAATTATCCATGTTAGACATAAACACATGGAACAGTTTTATTCATCTACAGCAGAGTGCTTGCAGATACAAACCAGAAATAAAGCTTTCTGCTATTTCATCTTCAGCAATGGTGAAAAAATACAGTGCTGAATGCCTTTTTACAGCTGTTTCAAAGCTGTGTGTGTATTTTGAAGGTGAGTATGTTCAAGGGGGGAGGAAACAAAGTTATCTTGAAATATATACTGTATATCTTCACTATCCTCTCCAACAGGCTTTACACACAATGCTGGGTGGTGGTTGAGTTGTCTTCAGCTTGCACTCCTATTTTTAGGTGACAAGCCAAAAACTAGTGTGGGGGGAGCACTTGATGCTGCTTGTCTCTGGTTTGAAGAAATAAATTGTAGGTGTTAATTTAAGATGCAAAATAATTCATTTTCTTACTTGAGGAAACTTAAGTGATATCTATTAGTAGTGTGATATATCTATTAGAAGTAACTATTTAACAGAGTATAAATACAATGAGTTTTATAATATTCCAATACAAAATGTGTTGAGTGCTAAAACCATTCAGGAAAAGACAAAGACAGGTAAAAGATTAATTTGCTGGTTCTGTGTGAAGTTGCTTGTCTAGAAAAAAGCAGTACCATGTCCAAACATACACTTCCAATATATTCAACCACTGTACATTTTTGAGTCTAAAAATACATAGATATTAAGCTCTCAGACTCTGGAGCTTGTTCTGGAATTTTCAGTGTATTTGGAACCCTGCAAGAACTATCAATATCTCATGATTTTTCCCCTTCCCACTTCTGTTTTGGTCTTTAGATCTCAAGAGACTCCTATAGATGGGCAGCCTCCTGCATTACCACCCAAACAATTTAAAAAGAACAGTTGGAACCAAATTCATCATTCCCACTCCCAGCAAGAACTGGAGAACCACACTAATGAAACATTTGATGTTCCTACATCACCTGAAAAATCCACAGTAAGTTCTGTTCAGAGAGTTGTTGTGGTTGTGCACTCCACTGCAGCATTTCCATCATCCATACCAGCTCTTCACCAGCTCCTGATCTTTTTAACACTTACTAGGCTGGTCCTTTCTCAGTTGTCATCAAATGACTACACTGGGCTGGGTATCAGCTTTTCAGCACAGCCAGAGCTACCCAACTAAGCTCTTTGAGAAGTCATTTACCATCAATTTTGAGGCCATTGCAGATGCTACATTGGTGTTTAATGTGGATTTTAGCAAAGCTGAAACTGAAAGTGCCTACCAACTTCAGGAGAGACTTCTTCAATCTGTGGTTGCATTTCTCATCAGAATTTCCAAGAGACTCTACCTCAAAACCTGTGACAACAGATAGAACTTCTGCTCAGACTTTTCTTTCTCCACACTGAAGCATGTGCTGAATGAGGAAGCTACTCAGTAGGTTATTGTTTGAGGTGAAATCTCACCATTTTGAAGACATTTTTAAAATTTGTTTTTCCTTTAATTTTTATTTTTGTCCTACAAGA
>VYZU01061728.1:24994-40409 GCA_013401355.1 Ceyx cyanopectus | reverse complement strand
CCCCTGGCATCCTGTGATCTTTAATAATGTTCAAAATAGTTGCTTTTACAGCAAAATTCCTGTGCTTCTGGTATCTTCTAATCCAATTGCCAACCTTCAGCCTGCACCATAATCTTTGTCTTCCACTGGAAAAAGGCAGGAGAATACCAAGGTTGTGAAGCACCACCTGAGACAACTCATCCTGCTCTGACCCAGGAGGAGCAGCCTCCTGGTGAAACAGGAAAAATTATTTTGAAAACAATGTGGTTAATTCACAAATTCCCCATTAACCTCACACCTGTGAAGGAAGAGTCCAGAAGAAAAACAGTAAGTTGGAGCATAGAAGGTGAATGTAGAAGGGCAGCACAGGCATGCAGGAGTATAATCAAAAAGGCCAAGCATAAAATAAGTTTGCAAGTAGCAGGATAATCAAAGAGAACAAGAAGTCATACTGTAAATTCATTAGTAGCAAAAAGAAGACTAAGCAAAAGACAGAGGATAATATTAGAGAAACTAATCACAGGGCTAAGAGAGATAAAGAGGTAAGACTTTGGCATAAAATAAGGAAAAAGTAGGGTAGAGCTAATGGTATTGACTTAGATGCATTCAGATTTATTTGGTGTACTGAGCTTCACTGCAGATACTTAGAGAATTGGTTACAGCAGTCTCAGAGTCAGTAGTGGCCATATTCCAGAAATGAGACAATCAATTACATTCAGTGTTGATTTGTCAAGGATCAGTCCCTTCCAGTCAGTCTAATTTCTTGCTGTCACAAGCCAACAGGTCTTGTAGCTAAGGAGGGAGCAGAAGTTGTGTATCTCTACTTCAATAAGATGTTTAGGTTCCATTTCAAAAGCTATCTTTATCAGTAAACTATGGAAATACAAATTAGCAGAAACTACTGATGGATTAAAAAAAAAACAAACCCAAACCAATTCAAAAACTGTCCTCAGCAAATAGTCCTCAGAGGTTTACTATCAAAATAAAGGATGTATTGAGAATAGCTCTACAAAGATCCATTCTGGTTCTGCTTCTGTTCACTGATTTAATTAACAATATGGTTGACAGAAGAGAGAGTGGGCAGATCAGGAAGACACAGACCTGGAAGGCACATTAAGGATACTGGAGGACAGGCTTAGCATTCAAAATCATCTTGGCAAATTGGGAAAGTGGTTGAAAAACAGAGATGAGAGTCGGCAAGAAACCATGCAAGGAGAGTCAGAAAAAAAATGAAATGCATCAACAGGGGTTGGAAAACCACTTGTTGGGCAGCAATTCTTCCAAAAAAACCAGTAGGGGTTAGAATGGATTACAAACCCTGTCAAAAATAGTATGCTGTTGTAAAAAAACAAACCTTCTGCTGTAGGGAATAAATAAGATTACAGTTGTCGAGACCTATGGAAATTATCTTTCCTTCCCATCAGCATTGGTGAGACTTTAGTTGGTGTTTTGAGCCCATCTTTAGCTAATTTTCAGTCTGATGTTCTGTCTCCTTCTTTCCTTGGCCCCATGCAATCAATTAATAGACTAGAATAATGCAATCATAGAATCATTTTGGTTGGAAAAGACCTTTAAGATCATTGAGTCCAACTGTAAACCTAACACTGATAAGCCCACCACTAAACCATGCTCAAGTGCCACACGTACATGTAATTTAAATACCTCCAGGGATGGTGACTCAACTACATCCCTGGGCAGCCTGTTCCAAAGCTTCACAACTCCTCTGGTGAACACATTTTTCTTGATGGCCAATCTAAACCTCCCCTGGCACAACTTGAGGCCATCTCCTCTTGCTCTAGCCTTTGTTACTTGGGAAGAGAGGCCAATTCTCACCTCTCTACAACCACCTTTCAGGTAGCTGTAGAGAGCAAGGTTTCTTCTCCTTAAATATATTCCCAGGCTCCTTTTTTTTTGTTTTCCAGGCTACTATGAGCAGTTCACTGTTGTGTTCAAGCTGTTGTGCTGATTCTCATGTTGCATTGTCTGCCAAGCCAGGATATTAGCTCTGGTCTTCAAAACCCTCTCAGAGTCAATTAAGTCTGAGTCTGCATTTTCCTCACGGCCCACCTGCTCCTTTGGGAAAATGCAGTTGACAAAGTCCATGATGAAGTGAGGGAAACTGGAGATGAAATGGAGATAAATGTCAAGGAGATTTGTCTACTGAATAAGTTTGCAGAGGAAATGCACTACTCCAAAGTGGATATGTTTAGGACACACAGCAATGCTCCCTTTCTCAAGAAGCTTCTTTTCCACTATAACAACAAAAAAAGAGGTTTTACTATCATAAAGTGTGATTAAAATTTTAAAAAGCAATCAACCCTTTTTTGAACAGACTGCATTAGCAGCTACCAAACAGTTTCATCTTGCTCAGATTTTGCACCTTTCTGGTAGCCAAGGGAATACAACTCTCCATCCAGTTATCTCTTAAGGTGCTCAGGCACATCCATGCACGGTTCACAGATGAAAACCACAAGTTCTTTGTCTTTCTTCTTCTCTAGGCTCTGTTAATTTTGGCACTACTTGAAGAAAAAGCGTGCAAAACTGCACAGAAAATTTGAATTTTAACAACATTAGAGCAATGCAGCATTAATGGGCTGCTCCACAATGCCATGCTTCTGAACATGGAGCTGTCTCAATCCTTTTTAGAGCTTTGTCATACTGTAAGAATACATTGGGATCACATTAAACTATTATTTCCAGCTGTTCTCACTGTCCATCCGTCTGTCTCAGGCATATTTTTCTCTCTGGGATATTCCTCCTGTGATAATTTGCTGAGCTGACTCCCCCATCTCTTTGCTTCTCTTTCCCTGATGAGCACAATTCTTCCAACTCAGGATCATCTGCAAATGGCATCAGTACACACCTTGGTCTGCTTTCTTTGTCATTGGTTTGTCATTGACAACTCCTATCTAAAAATTGACAATAATTTTCCCAGTGGCAATTTCACGTTTTGCTAATTAGAACCTCAAGAATGGACATGAAAAGGAATTTTTTAAATCAACAAAATAAACAACAGAGCTGAACACAGCCCAGTGTATTTCTAACACTGGGTAAAAAGATCACTTGAGCTAGTTTAATTTCATTTGAATCGTGCCCTTGGCAATTCAGCCTGTGGTGTGTCCTTCCTCTAACAGGTCCATAGTGCTAAGATAATTCAATATGCACAGCAAAATTCCTCCTTTTATGATAGAGAGATGGAAATCAGATTTTTGCCATAGCAATTGAGTCTAGCATTCTTTCCCCTTTTGGAAGATAAATTTCTCTATCATGCTTCTTTCTTCAGCATCTAGCTCTGTGACATCCAAATGCAGCAGGAAAATAATACAACTGCAGCCCAGAAGAAGAACTTCTTTTTAATCTATGTTCTGAGGCAGAGGAATATGCACTTCTGCTGTTCCATTATTTCAAAAGCAGAATAATGTGTCTCCCTAAGAGTAGGATCCATCTCAGCTAATATTAATGTCTACACCTCAGCTGGTTATGGGCTACTTTTGTACTCAATACCAATCCTGTCAATAAAATCAATGAAGATGCAATTCCTCTAATCCAGTGTGGACAACTGTTTCAAGAGAAGATGAACTGTGCCCTATTCAGCCTCTTGACCAGAGCTCTCTGGCTAGAGTGGAAATGTGCTCAACGTAGACTCCCTACATTGTAGGTGTTCATGATGGGGTTGGTGAATCCCATTGCCACGCTGTGTTATCTCTCTAGGTATTATTTGATCCAGATGTCCATTCAATCATTCTACAGTTCCTATATATTTTTTTTTCTTCCTGCTGCTAACACACTGCTTTAGTCAGTTCTCTGTGCTGCTTGGCTATGGCCTTTGGTCATGAAATCTCTCTTTGAAGGCTACCTACAGAAGTTTGCCTTGATTCACAAATTCAGGGCTCGGGACCAGTAATGATCACATCTATCAAAGAGCACAGGGGTATATTTGAGAATATACTCCACCTGGGATAACTGAGATGGTGCAGCTCATGTGCTGCTGCCCCAGCCTCATGGACAGGTCAGTGCAGTGCTGTGGTGTCACACTGTAAATTGGGGTGGTGAAATGATCTCAGTCAGTGAAAACCCCTTCCTGGGAGTCAAGGAGTGTCTTCAGATGCCAATTTGGCCAGCATCTTCAGCCCTGGGAGAAATCCTATTCAATACAGGTTGGTCCCTTGGGTCGAGGGAGACAGCTCAGGCCTGATGGCCTTTTGTATGTGTGTTAATATCCAGCACACAATACCCAAATATCTCCAGCATCCCCCCCTGCACCTGAGTCCTCTCAGGGAGCAAGGGCAGCTTTTGGAGACTCCTCATTAGGTCACTGGCTTCAGGAGCCGAAATCTCCCCTCCCCCACCTCTGTACACAACTGTTCCTCATTTACATAAATTATCTCTATTCAATTATCTGTCCAGATGTCCGAATTGTGCCACCAATGATCTGTGAATGAATTAAAAATGGAATATAATTTAATAATAACCGATTAGAAGGAGATTAGTTGTTATATAAAAAGGAAAAACCAAGAGATAGCTAGTTGCCCTTAATCCGAGCCAATCCACAGTAATTATAGAAATACAGTCTCGCTTGCCTTCCTCATTTCTCTTCTTCTCTCCCCCATTTTCTCTCTTCCTCCTTTCCCCTTTTTATCTCTGTCCTTTCTTTCTTCTCTCTCTCCTCTCTGTCATCTTTCTCTTTTTTTTTCTTTTGGTTTCCATCCCTCCTGTGTCTTCTCTCCACTTTCTCCTGCTGATTATACGTACCTACAGCAACAGAATCAAAACCCCCCCAGCTGCTGGTACAACTAACTGGGGATGTCCTTGCAGGTACCACCAGCAAAAGCTTTTGGCTACATTAATGTCATTCAAGATGTGAATGATAGTGTTTTATACTCTCACTTTTCTGAGAAACATTTTTGGAATTGCTGTTCGTTTTTTTTTTTCCTGGGTTCCTAAACCAGGCTCTTCTCAATTTTCCTCTCTTTTCAGAGCCATGTGGAGCAATTTCTACACTGTGCTGGATGGCATAAAATTATAAGCAGCACAGAGGCTCTGGCTCCTCCTCTTGCACCAGGAAGAACAAGCAGCAAGTCCCTGTGGTGTCTCTCCCTGGGGAAGCATGGCCAGGCTTTTCCAGGGCACTTGTAATGGATTTATTTTTTCCATTACATTTTCTGCTCTCCCCAGAGCCAGTCTGTGAGAGGGAGTGAAGCACTTGACTCATTTTGGGAGGCAGAAAAAAATAGAGAGAAAATACAGCACCCTGCTACCTAACTGGTTTTTGGGGCTCCCTCCCTTCTAGCTGTCACCCACATATGTCAGCTGGAGCTCCTGATGCAAACCTCCATCACTCACTGTGATTTGCAGTGGCATTAAGTTGAATAACTAAAAGCTATTATTAGTTATTAGTTATTATTTTTACTCCTCTTGTAAATTAGAGCAAGGAAAAAGAATAATTTGTTGATGCTCCCTGCTGAGTTGGCGAGAAATGTTTATTTTAGGTAATTTCATCACTTGGTTTGGAAACTGGCAGTTAACCTAAGTCACATTTACTCCCTAGTTCAACATGGAACTTGGCAGATGTGGGTGGTAATGATGAGAGATATGGATTAAAGAAATGCTCCTTTGCTGGAAACCAAAAAATATTCACTGTTATAGAGTCATCTACCTGTAATAAAGCACCAGATATTTCAAACCTCCAATGTCTTGGCTCGCTGTGTGAATTCTGGCTTTGATTATATTTGATTATATTGTCTTGCATCTCACTGTATTTGTGGTTTTCACAAAGACCTCTAAGGATCAAGAGCTTGCAAGAAAATTTCAGGTTTATTAAGAAGTCTTTCCATCACTGCTGCTGCAAAAGGTTTGACAACACCAACTGGAGCTATTCTAATGCTCAAAAAAAAAAAGACTCTTAATACATTATTTAAAGCCTTCCATAGTTTTCAACCTAATATATTTATTTTTTATGGACGTAATTCAAAAACTTTGGACCCTTGGGCTTTTTCAGTGAGCATTTTTATATTTTTATAATTAAAATGTTAGCGCTCTGTGGCTAGAAGATGTGTTCAGCAGACTTTGAAGGAAATTATTTACATATGATTTGGCTTTGATAGTCTTACCTTTTTGAGTAATATTTTACTCACAAATAGTTCCATTGGCTTCTATGGGTATTATTCAGTATGATAATAGGAGGAGAGGTAGCAAATCTGCCCCTTAGGTTAATGCAAGACAAGCCTTAGTTACTGAAGGTATATTGAAGCTTTATGTTTTGAAAAAAAAAGTGGTTTATTCTGTTTTGTAAATCCCTCTCTGAAGCCCACATGAAAGTATTATGCACCTTGGGTTTTTTTTGTTGCAGAGATTCAAAATTAAAAGGATTACTGAGATGTTTCTTTACTGTTATTTTTTCCCAGGCTTAAATTGATGTTTATATGTGTGAATTAGAAGCATAATCAAACCCTTAACACACGTTACCTTTTAATTCTCTCTTTTTTTTTGGTGTGTTGTTTTCATCAGTGTTTTGGTATCTGCTTTTCTACTGGTTATTGACCTCCTGAGGAAGCTCACTTTGAATCTGGTTTTGCTGAAGACTGTTTTGGGGATTTTTGGGGAAAGGATGTTAGTTTACAATCAAATAACATACTGCAATGCCCTGAGCAACGTTTAGCTTTCTTTTTCAGCACAAGTTGTGTTAGGAGTCTGAAGATGAAGGGCAGTGCCTTGATCCATGTGAGGATAAAAGTAAGAATGTGCTGCTAAATAGAGGCTGTTTTCCACCAGAATGGGACATGTCTTCCAACAGAACATGATGCAGATTGGAAGATGAGGTCTCACAGGGCAGCAGGAATGGCTGAGAGCAGGCACTGCCAGTGGTACACACATATTGCTGGAAAAACACTGGTGACTGACAACAGTGGCAGTGATTCCTATTTTANCTTGTCTATCCAATAATTATCCTCACTGTGAAAAAATCCAGGCCTTATACTAATATTTAAATAATTTAATTTAAAATTAAATATATTACATTTAATAATACTTAATTAAATTACATTGTTTAATTATGAATTAGCCAGGTTGACCTGCCAGTGATGAATCCTGTTACACCTTTATCTAATAAATTAAAGAACTTGCCACTCTCTAAAAGCATCTCTCCTAACACAGGGTGACCAAGCTACCTCCTCATTTTCTCCCTAACAAGCTGAATAGATTTATCTTCCTAATTCTCACTCTACAGTATTTTTTCCAGCTCATGAGCTGTTCCTGAACCTCTTGTCTGAATAGTTTCCAGTTCCAGTGTTCTTTTCAGAAATGTGGACACCAGAAGTAAACATAATAAGAATATTACCATCTTGGGATGCCAAGACCTGCTAGGCAATATTTTCTTGCCAATACATTCAAAAACTACATAGATCAGACAGAGGAGATTACAGCAAAAACCCCACATTTAGCTTTTATTATGTGTCAGGTCTTCACCAGCCCCTTTAGAGCCACTGCTTCCCACGACAGCATCCTGTGACCTTCACTTTCTGTTTGGAGATATATGATCTTGCATTTGGCTATATTAAAATCACATATTGTTCAAATGAGCAGAGCCTGCCAAGTGATCCAGATTGCTCAGTATAACTGACCTACTCCCATCATTATTTATCACTCCACCAATTTTTATGTGAAGCAGAAATCATTACCAGCATTGATTTTTGCATTTTCTTCCTAGTTGCCACAAAGCTATCCCACACACAGTATGGACCAAGAGCTGATCTCTAGTCAACCCATCTCCAGAACTTTTTTACCAGTAGACAATTCCTTGCTGGTTTTTGTTGGTTTGGTTTGGTTTCAGAACGACTGATTAGTCGGATTTGTATTCATTTAATGTGTGCAATCCCAATTTCACCTCCAGCTAATTTTTTTTCCCAACAAGGTCATGGGTTGACCAAGCAACTTGCTAACCCATCACCTACATCTGCCCCCCGCAGCAGGTACCTCCAGGCTGCTTTCTCTCTCCCGGAAAACAAATCACACATCGAATAACGTTCCCTTTTGGGCACCTATCCCCCGGGATTATTGGGATTACGGATTTGGGCACCTTCACCCCCGCGCTTTGCAGCGGGTCCGGCTCCACCGGGGCTCTCCCCGGGGCTACCCCCGCGGGAAAGGCGCTCGCCTGGGGCGGGGGGGCGGTGCGGGCGAACCTCCCGGCACCTTGCCCCGTGGGAAGCGGGGGTCCCCCCGGCCTGCCATCCCTCCTCGACCGACGACGGAGCTGCCGCTTGTAATTAGCGGCATTAGAGGAAGGAAAGTTGCCTGCTCTGATCTCCCGTCCCGAGGCCACAAGGTCCCCGGGTGCTCCCCACGCTCCAGCCCATCCCTTTCCTCACTGCGCCTGGGCGGGATGCGGGGAACCGCCGCTGCTGCCACCGCCGCCACCGCCACCACCCCCTCCTCCTCCTCCTCCTCCTCCCTTGTCCCCCGCCTCCCTTCCCTCCACCTTGGGGAGGCTCCCGCTTGTATTTACCAGCAAATGATTAATTGTTGCTCGGCGCTGGCTGCTAATGCTGCTAATCCGGGCGGCTGCGTGTTCGGCCGCTCGCCCGGTGCCAGGCCCCGCAGCAGAGCACCCGGGGCCGGGGGGCCTGGGCTGAGCCCCCGCCCTGTAATTACTCCCCAGACAAATCTCTGCCAACGGAGGAGCGGGGGAAATCTCTGCCCATATTGCAAGGGGCTGCAGCCCCCCCCCCCCCCCCCCCGCGGGATAATTTTGAGACTCAAATCCCAGCAAAGACCTGCTACAAATTGCTGCAAATTAAGCTGATTTTGCCCCGAATGAGGGATTTTCTGCTGCAGATCAGCCCTTCCCGGAGCTGATGAGGTGGGGATTAGAGAAGGGACTGAAATCAAAGGGACAGGATGGTGCGGGAGGGGGCAGCCCGAGAGGGGAACCCAGCAGTGAAAGTCCTGGAGCATTAACACTTATTGATTTCTACTTTGCTGACATTTTATTCTATTACCAAGTTTCCGATTAGCCTAAACTAGGATTCCTGACAGCCAAGGCAGGGTGTGGACCCCCGAGAGGACAGGGGCTCCCGCTCTTTGGGTTTTCAGCCTCCCAACCCTGAAAGCATCTGTTCTGAGCAAATGCCACCTTCCAGCGGCCGCCTGACTGCTGGCACACTGGAAGGGCTGTGAGGAGAGCTGGGTTTGTGACCCTGGGAGGTCTGAGCTGCTTTTGCTCACCAAAGATGCTGAGGGGAGAAAGGGAGCTCGTTGCAAATTCTACCTCCTTATAAACCCCTACGACTAGAACATTCACCCCCTTTTCCACATCTTTCTGTCCATCTCTCCATCCTTTCCTCTCTCTCCCCCACTTCTCGCTGGATCCTCATTTCCATCTGTTTAAACGGCAACAGCAATGTATGTTTGCAGGTATTTCAAATTGCACCATTAAAGATTTTATGTTGTGGATGTTAAAATTAAAAAGATATATGTGCAAATAGTCACTACGAATTTAATCAACTTGATTTAATACTAATAGGCAACAGCAAATGGAATTTATGACTCAAAAAGAAGTGAATTTTTAAAAATAAATACAAGTACTTTGTGCACAACAGAAAAAAAAAATCCCAATCTGAAGAGTTTATTAGAGTCTAATCCCCCAACAACAACTGAAACCGGGGCTGCCCACCCAATAATCCTGGCTGCCATTAAAATATTAAAGATAAATCTAATCGTCTCTTTATCCAAAATAAGCGACTTTTATGTGGAGAGAAAATGTCTAACCCTTTGGGAAGAGAATTACTCCTAATGCATCAAATGGAATTCAGTCAGGATGGCAAAACTAGGTTTAAAAGCAAATGAGATGGTAATAGAGATAAAGGCCAGTATAACAAATTAAAAACACTCATTTACACGAATTAAAATCCCTCCTAAAAGGGTTCTGAGTAAGGAGGCCACTGGATGGTCTTGCTCCTTCTTGATACAGAGGGGCTTACGCAGCCTCTCTGGACACAGGGGAGGGCAGGATGTGGTGCTGAGTAGCTGCAAGGAAGTTTTGCTGCTGATCCTACCTCCCCAGGGTGGTTTTTACATCCTATCATGACCCTGTACTGCATCCCCAACCCAAACCTATGCACCTCTGAACATCAGCCCTCTGAATAATTGCCTCTGGTCCCAATCTGCCTGCCCCAAATGATGCCACGGTCCTGAGATGTCTCTAGCCCACCCACAATCTTCAGCCTGCATGCTGGATTCCCCCATGGTCCAGGACTTGTATCATGTCATGGCAGCTCCCAAGTCACCCTGAGCTCACACTGGGCATGGCAGGGTGCCCAGCATGAGGCCTGGGTGATGTCTAGCTGATGGGAAAACCCTGTTGAGGAGGTGTGTCCCCAAGGAACTCAGCCAGCTGGCTTCCCTGGGCAAAATTTCTTCTGTGAGTTTCCTTTCCTGCTACCTGAGCAGCAAAAGGAGTGGGGCAAGGCAGAGAGGAATCTTGTCTCCACTGCAGGGACATGCTGTCTTCCCAAGCACCCTGCCTGAACAGACCCAATGTTCCAGCCACAGTGCCCCTCCCCACAGCCTCACACCCCACATATGGTGGGGTGCATGGGTGTGGGCAAGGGCAGCACCACAGCTGCTGGGAGGTGAGGTGGTGGGGGATGCCACAGCACCCTGTCTCCTTGCACATGCTTCTTGTGGGTACCTGGTGTGGTCAAGAAGTTTGCAGCTGGTCCCACCACCTTGTTAGATCATTTTTGCCATTGTCTGTGTGCCCCAGCTTTGGAAACCCCAACCTCTCTGTGGGTTTATTGAAAGAAAAATCCCACCAGGGAATTTTTTTCCCAGTGCTACAGCTATATACATTCATGGTATCTTTGTTTAGGATGTTCAGGCCAAGCATTGTTACTTTCCTAAGCCACATTTTATCTGGCTTTAAAATTTCTCTGCTAAACACATTTCAGTCCATTTGCTTATACCTTGACAGAGCCCATATCTGGTCACTTTGTCACTTTCTAATATCTCAACACCAAAACCACTTAAAATTGGTTGAACAAAAATAAGCTTGGTTGCTCCAAACCAGTTAAAAACTTGTCTAGCTTGGTATAAAAATCACTTTAGGAAGCTACTTTCAAAATGAGATAGATGTTAATTGTTCTCTTGATAGGAAATGGGAAAGAGTGGCAAGGAACATCTGGTGTTGCCCCATCCAGCACTGCTCACTGTCAGAGCCAGAAGGTGGGATCAGATCTAATGGGGCACTGACATGCAGCACTCACTCCAGATTGGTCCAGAGGGTTGAAAATTCAATCTCTGATTTACAGGTAACTGGGAGTAGCTGATATATTCAGCTAACAGAAAGCCCTGGTGTCCAGCCCTTACTCCTCAGCATCCCCATGCAGAAAAGATACTGTCTAACCCCTTGTCCTGTGCAGAGAGCTGCCCAATGCCTCAAGCTGAAAGATGTCAGAGGGAAAATATCATGAGTTACTCTGTCCCTGGCACAAAAAATTCTGCAGGACAGAGGAATGGCCCCTGGTGTGGTGTAGCTGGGTCCTAGCAGCTGAATGCTCCATGTGGCATGAATGGAGGCACTCAACCACAGGACAGAACTATGCATGCAACTGTGTCAGAAGAGGAGGTATAATGGAAAAAAAGAAGGAAAAAAAAAAAGAAGAATGCCAGAAGAAGCACTACAAAAAGTGAAATCTTAGCTCTCTTTAAGCGTCAGTGACCAAGGTCCTACTGATTTCAGTAGGACAAGAATTTTTCCCAGGGGTTGAGGTGCAGCACAGAATTCAGAGCAGGCAGAAGCAGAGAAGTCTTCTCAGGGCTGCAGTAACTCAGCCAGCAGCTGCCAGCTGAGAGCATTTAGCACTGGGCAGGACAGGTGCCATAATCTCCTTGTCATCATGTACTTTGTATCACCAGTGATTATTTGGAAATCAATATACTAAATAAAAAGATAAGTTCAATGGGACTTTGAAATAAACATCAGAAACTTCTTATATGTGAAGGCTTTTTTTTTTAACACAGAACATATCTAACAGATAACATGAGTTTCATGGAATCCAAGTTTTTAGGGACTGAAAGGAGCATTAGAACCTTCTAGCCTGAACTTCAACATCAAATGGTCTACAAAACTTCAAATGATTTCTGCACCAGGCCAATAGCTTCTTGATGAATTACAGATCATCTCTTAAAAATGCTTTCAGTCTTGAAGTCTTTATGTGACAGAGAACAGGTAGAACAACATAGAACAGGTAGCTCTAGACACTCTTTGTGTCTCAGCAGCTTTTAATACATTGTATGTTCTTGTATTAGCATTATCATGTCCTATATCCATCTATAGTGAGACATATGGGGAAGGATAATGTGAAAATGCTTGGTGCCTGAAACTTCAGTAGATTGCCAGTGCTGCCCAAAGTAAAGAACACAGCTGAAATAAAAACACACTGATAGAGGCTTTTATTCAAAGTATTTTTCCCCATACAGGGTCTGGAAGGAGACAAGATTTACATGGGCATAGGCAGGAGCTGTGTGGCCACTTCCACTGGGAGAACATGCAGAGGAGAAGAAGACAAGTGAGGCTCTGCTGGAAGGACCCAAAATAGGGTCAGAGACCAATAGGTCAGAGAGATTAGGTCTGTGACCTATTGGTGTGAATCCACTGATGTTTGTTGAGACAGCTTTGAACTGGATGCTAGAAGAAATGAGAACACACCTGTGATAGAAATGAAGGAGAAGTGACACATCTTTGCAGCTGAGGGCATGATGACAAACATGACTTCTACTGGGATTCCAGATTTGTGATGTCCATGGACACAAAAGGAGGCTTAAAAAAGTCAAAACTGAATGAAGAAACAAAGCAGACCAATCCATGTGCCCTGGATGAAGGACAGAATTGCAAACATAAATGGAAGGAGTGGAAAAAATCAGCATCAAGGAATGATGGAAGAAGGAAAGGGGTGAGCTGAATTAAGAAAACAGAAGTGGATCTGAGGTTGCTGAGGTTCCTCTCCACAGCAGTCTGAGCCATCTCACTGAGGAAACCTCAAATAAAGCCAGAATTTCTTCTGGTCAAGACAAGTTGAGAATGTTGTCAGAGGTTAGTCACGGAGGTATTGAAATATAAGTTATTCCCTAGTCTCAAAGCAAGGAGCAACAAGGAATGAGAGAAGGCAAACTGAAAGCATCCAGCCAAGCACTGAGTTTTTTTCAGCCTAGCAACTAGAGACTCACAACTTGTCAGAAGGGAGTAAATTTCCTCATGGCTTTGGAGGCATGGTCAGGAGAATGGAGACCCCTTCAGCATCCCCAGGACAAAAAGAGGTCTTGCTTCAAATCACCACTCAAAGGAGGCACAAAATGATAGAGGTGACACATGCTGTAGAGTGGACCCCAGGCTGTTAAACTCTGATGGGCTCCTTATCAAGTTGGATTCTGTGGCAGTACTGCTTGATCTGCAAAGTGTTGTCATGCTCAAATAACCCACACCCCTGCACCTGTCCTTGGTGAGCCCCAGCTGAGTGGGGACAGAAGGCAAATCATGCATTAGCTAACACAGATGAGGCACAGCCAAGGTTTGAGGTGGGAGGATGGTTAGTGGAGAAGCTTCCCCATCTTCTAGGAGTGAAGCTGGCTGCTCAAGGTCAGCTCACTGATACTGGCTGTTGTTAGGAAAGACCTGGTGGGATTTTCAGCAGGAGTTACCCCCTCCTTTGCTTGGCAAGTGTTTTAAGCTGAGGTTCTCCTTCCTGGCTCCTGCCTGAACTACACTGCAGTCGTACAATGGCTGCATACCGTATCTGGCCATGTAGCCCACTCATCCAGACCCACCCCAAGTTGGTACATGACTCCCTCATGGTTCTGAGAGGAGATGGTCTCAAGGATACTGGCATTGGATGAGAAGCCCTTGATTTGCTAGGGGAAGGAATGATATTCAACATCTGCAGCAGCTCCAATGCTTGGGATAACAAAAACTCTAAACCAGGATTCCCAGACTATACAGGACACAGCCTGTGGACAGTTAAAAAAAGCCTGTGGCCATTCTGGATGGATCCCCAGGATTTTGGAGACAGTTCCCAGCCATCACTGTGCCATCATGCACTGGACACTGCAGAGATTCCTCCAGAGACCAAGAGAAGCTCCCCTTCAGTGGAAGGCAGGAGCTATTGGGCCTGATAGACCACCCCAAGTGACCTGCAAAGCTGAGAAGAATTGGAATGGGGAGCTGCTTTCAGAGCTGATGTGGAAAATTGACTTTTTGTGGTGATCTGAATGTGCAGTGCCAGCCCTGTCTTGATGAAGAAGAAGAACTGGCCACCATGAACTCACCCAAACTCACTGTGGACTATTTAACCACTATCAAGGTACATGCTGTGATGGAGTGTTGCCTCAGCTGGAAAGAATCTGAGGATGTTAGGCTTGCTCTTGTCTTTGCTTGGGGTAGACCTGGAAAGAACCATGTATCTTGTATATTGGTATCTTGCCCACAGGTGGGGGAAGGCATTGTAGAACTCAGAAGCATCTAGAGAGTCCAAGCAGCTATTTCACCACTTCTGATCGTGTAAAGACAGGTGTTTCTCCAAAATGCAATGCTTCCTACTCTGACTTTTCAAGGAAGCATTGATCCTTACATTTCCTCCAGCATTATCCTTATATTTCCTCCATTCACCCCTATTTCCTTGCTTCCTTCTTTTTCTCCGAATGTGGGATGTTGAAGAAACCGGGCACAGCAGTGTTTCCCTCCACGTCTGCTTTGAGCATCTCCCCTCGGGGACCGTGCGCGGCCAGGCTGGACCATGCTGGTGAAATCACGGATGCCTCCAGCCCTCCCCACCCCACCTCTCCCAGCGTGGCTGGAGGAACAGCGGGGCCGGGGCTTACCCAGCCGGGGCAGCCCTTCTCGGCGCAGGGACGGGCAGCGTCACCGGCCCGCTGGCGGGCACCGGCCCCAGCCCGCCCGAGCAGCGGCCCCGCCGTCGCCGGTGTCGGCTTTTTGGCATCCCTAATCGCGGCTGGCCCCTGTGATTGGCTGCGCGGCTCTGACCCCGCTCGGGCTCCCGGCTGGGCGGATAAAAGGGGCCTGAGCCGGGGGCTCCCAGGCATTCCCGGAGCGGGCACCAGGGACCGTCGGCCGCAGCATGACGGGCAAAGCGGGCGCGGCGCTGGTCCCCAGCCTGCCCGGTAAGCCCAAGCCCGACGGCGCGGCCGCGGCCCCGCCGCCGCCTCCTCCGCCGCCCCCCGCAGCGGGGGCCAAACCCAGCTCCGGGCCCACCCCTCCTCGCTGCACGGGCTTCGGCATCCAGGAGATTCTGGGTTTAAACAAGGAGCCACCGTCGCACCCTCGGGCCGCCCTGGACTCGCTGCCCGCCGGGCACCTGCTGGCGGCCCGCTCCGTGCTCAGCCCCGCCGGGGTGGGCGGCGTGGGCATGGGGTTGCTGGGGGCCGG
>VYZU01061728.1:14309-24875 GCA_013401355.1 Ceyx cyanopectus | reverse complement strand
GTTTCGGTCCCGAGAAGAGAGGGGCGGGCGCGCGGGGCTGTATTTCCCCCTCGTCCGGGGGCTGCGGCTGCAGTGTGATGGCGTGGCCGGGGGCGCCCGGCCCGGGGATGCGCACAGCCCCGGGGGAGAGGCCTCCCCGCTGCCCCAGCTGCCCTCACTCGTTGCTGTGGAATTAGGGGCCGCTCTGCATCCCTTTCCTAGACGGCAGCAGCCCACCGCAACCGCGCCCGCAGTCCCCGCTCCCAGGCCGCCCCGGGTTCTCCCGGCGAGGCAGGCAGCACCTCCCGGCCCCAGCCCAGGGGGGCAACCCTCAGCCTCCTCCCGGGAGCGGCTGGAGCCGTCCGAAAGCGGTGCCCGGCCCGGGCGGTGCCTTGTCTCCCCCGTCAGCATCACGGCCCGCCGAGCAGCGCGGGCTCTGGGGTCGGGCTTGTGGCGGGGCGCCGTGGGCAGGAACGGGGCCAGAGCGCGGAGCCAGCCCCAGCCTCCACGGGGCACAACGAGGAGCATCGAAATGAGAGTCCCGGTTCCGTTCTCTGGCTGCTCCTTCGGGTCAAAGGCGGCACCGTTCTGCTCTTAACATCCCTCCCCTCGGCCCGGGCACCCCTAGGGAGCCGGGGGCCGCGAACAGACATCAGCTCTTCCTGGGATTTCTTTATTATTTTTTCTTCTTGGTAGGTTTATAAACCGCATTTTTTCCTCTCCCCACTCGGGTATTTCTACGGGCAAGCCCAGGATGCCCGGGCCGAGGCAGGCAGCGGCAGGTGCCGGCCGTGGGCAAGGGGCTGCAGCTCCCCCATATTCCTTCGGTTTTGTTGTGCTTGCTGCGTTTTAGCAGCGCGAAAACAGCCGCAGCAAACGACTCCAGGGGAGAGAGGGGAGAGCGAGAGCCTGGTCCCGGCCAGGAGCCTTCCCTGGTTTGGGGCGGATCGCCCCGAGCCGCTCGGACAGGCACCGGGACCGGGAGCATCGCTGGAGCTGCGGCTGGGGCGGCTCCGGGATGGAAGGAACGGCCGGCGGCGGGCCCCGTCCGCGGCGCGATAGCAACGAAACCTTCGGCCGGAGCCACCGGAGAGAGCGGAGCCGCCGGGCTCGGCCCTGCCCGGGGGGTCCCAGCGGGGAGAAAGCCCCAAACCCACGGCCGCTGCCTGTCTCTCCGCAGATTCCGAGGATGTCTCGTCCAGCGATCGGAAAATGTCCAAATCCTCCCTAAACCAGAGCAAGAAACGAAAGAAGAGGCGGCACAGGTAAGCGATGGGCTGCTACCCCGCCGAGTCTCGCCATCCCTCTCCCCAGGGCACCGGGTACCGGCAGCGCCGAGCCCCGGGCGGGCGAGACCCGATCCCACTCCTCTCTGCCACCAGAAGGTCCCAGTGCCCCCGCGGCTTCTTTCTCAAGCCCTTTGTCATTTCTTCTCGTCCAAAACACATCGGATGTGGGGACGGTGCCTATAGGGAGAGGGGAGGATCGGCCACAGTCCAAATTTTGTTTGGTTTTTCTGGCTGAGGATCCAGCTATCTCGAGCCGCAAATCCAAGCAGCTCATGAGAGTCGGGGGGGGATGAGGGTCACGGCTTTTCGGAGGGGAAAAAAAATCCTCAACCTGTCCGAAAGAATAAAATTCCCATGTAGAAATCTTAATACTGCTTGTCAGCAAGAGATAATATCTATCAGTGATTTAAATTTATTATTACTTATATATGATAAATGTTTTGGCAATAGATTTAATAGTTGGGAATTAGACCAAACCTGCAGAGAAGGTGCAAAAGGCTTGAGAATTGGTTAAAGAAACGCTCTGGATGGGATCTGGTTTCACCTCGGGAATGTTCAGGGTGAGAGACTTTGCCTGACTTCTCCCGGTTAAAATGGAGTTGGATTTTCTGCGCCATCTAAAGAGAAACGAAAAATCCCGTGGTGGGTTCTGACATTGCTGTGGCCGGAGAGGCAGGACAAAGGAAGGCCAGACACCATCCACCCAGGGTGATTTAGGAATAATTAAATCAATCCTGCCACGATGCAGGAAGGGTGGATTAAAAGATGCCCCAGTGAAAGCTTAGCAGGATGCGGGGTGGATGGAGACCGACGATCCCCGAATAGTT
The DNA here is from genome assembly GCA_013401355.1 of Ceyx cyanopectus. NCBI lineage: Eukaryota > Metazoa > Chordata > Aves > Coraciiformes > Alcedinidae > Ceyx > Ceyx cyanopectus. The sequence goes on along the minus strand of VYZU01061728.1, from coordinate 22,780 downwards.
CCTGATATACGTGCAACAGGAGGCTTGTTGGGAAGACTCATCCCAAAGTCGGGGTCCCTTCTCAAGCCAATGCTCCCAGTTTGAGTGCTCTGGAGTAAAAACGGGTTCGTTTTCTTTGTAGATTGAGCAGGGCTGAGTGAAAAGAGCAAGGCTCGTGTGCAGGTGATGGTGTGGATGGGAGAGAAGAAACGAAATTTCCCTGCCCCCCCGGGATTTGTTTTATTTTCGGTTCTAGACAGAAAAAAATCTGCAACATTGAGCTGTATATTCTGTATTAAATGGTTAAGACTTAGTTGTACCAAGAAAGGGCAGGGAGATGGCAAATAGTCTCCAAATAGCTACAGGATAGAAACAGCAAAAGAAATAGTGGATTGTGTATTAAAAAAAAAAAAAAAGACCGGGGCTACCCCGGGATAAGATCTATAAGGGAGAAACTTTAGCTGAATGTCAGGAAAATCTTCCTTGCCAGTGAGCCTTCTGGGTTTCAGGAATGTGGAGAGGAATGCTTGAAATCAAAACTGGATCAAAATTGGAATGATTTTTTTTTTTCCCTGTGGTCCCAGAGAGAAAATACACGTGTTTATGTGCCTCTGCTGTCCCTAGAGTTCAAAGATCTGTCGGAGCTGAAGTAAAACTGTTTTCAAAGAGAATGGAATTAGGAGTGAATTTAAAGGGTCTCGTTGCATTTGCATGCTGCTTTTGTTAGTATTGTCATCGATCCGGTGGAATCTTTTTCGATATGAACAGCAGAGGATATTTCTGAATATTCTGTTTGTTTTCTGGAATTGAAGAGCTCCTCTGAAATTCGGATGTATTTAGAAAAATACTTTTTTTTTTTTTTTAATCTTTAGATTCCCCTTTCTGGGCCCTACATGTTTCTTAGTTTGATAATATCCGTTTTTACATTTATTTTGAACAAAGGCTGCGATTCGTTTGTGGGTTTGTTTGGTTGGTTTCGGTTGATTTTTATTTTTTTTTTGTTTGCGGTTTTTTTTTTTATTATTTTGATTTTTTTGTCCCGTTAGAATGTTAGTTTTTCTCAAAAAAATCGCGTTTTGCGTAGTACGGGGGTGTTGCGAGGTGTGAGTTTTAACCCTCGGGGGAGTGGAACTGGTTGGAGACGTCTCATCCATCCCCTGGAGAAGGGTTTTCATCTGTCTCGGCTTTCCAGCTGCTGATTTTTTCAATCTGGTTGTCCCGAGCTGCAAACTGGCTGAACAGAGGCAGGTTGGGCTGCTGCCCGCCCAGGGCGGTCCAGGAGGATTTCCAGAGGATAATGGAGTAATGCAAACTGGCAGGGAGAAGCTAATGGGATATTGAAGTGGAAGCAAGCCGGGTAAGGGCAGAAAAAAAAGGGAGCTGGCACTGTCTCTCGTGGGGAAAGACTGCTGAAAAGTAACGGGGAACAGAGTGAATCAAACCTCTGGAGGATTCAACCGAGGACTAGGGCTCCAGGAGAGGATTATTTGCTCGTGGAGATTGAAGGACCAGCAGCTGGAGAAGGGTGGGGATGGTGCTTTATCTGGGCGTGACTATCAAAGGGTTAAGAAACCTCTGGCTGCAAGAGGAGGAGGAGGGGATTGATTTTAAGCCAGGCCGAGGGTAGGTGAGTTCTTCTGGTAACTGGGGAGTGAGGGACACCCCCAGGATCCCCCAAAGAAGAGGGGGGTCTGAGATGTAAAAGCAGACGCCAGCACTGCTGGTTGCTGCTGGTGAGGGGGCTGTCTCTCCAGAGGGAAGTTCCTAAAGGGAAGGTGATTTGTAGTTGTTTAAAGGATGTCTTCTGGCATTTTCTGGTTCTCCTCTCACCCTGGCATTCGACCTTTTGTGCACAGAAACACAGGAGATAAGGGAAAAGCTATGTTGTTACCAGGTTGCCCAGGTTTCTTTAGTTTCTATGTCCTTTTCTCTAACTTTTAATCATCTTTGCTGTTGCTTCTTATGTTTTTGTTTTGTTTTTTATATTATTGTTATTATTTATTGTTATTGTTATTATTTATTGTTATTGTTATTATTTATTGTTATTGTTATTATTTATTGTTATTATTATTAAAGAGTTTTACTTCCCTCAGGACAATCTTCACATCCTACCAACTGGAGGAGCTGGAAAAGGCCTTCAATGAGGCCCACTATCCTGATGTATATGCTAGAGAGATGTTGGCCATGAAAACAGAGTTGCCAGAAGACAGGATACAGGTAATTGTGTCTCTCAGACCCCCCTTTATCCTGCACCTCTTAGCTGTGTTGTTCTTCCCNGAAACCTCTGGCTGCAAGAGGAGGAGGAGGGGATTGATTTTAAGCCAGGCCGAGGGTAGGTGAGTTCTTCTGGTAACTGGGGAGTGAGGGACACCCCCAGGATCCCCCAAAGAAGAGGGGGGTCTGAGATGTAAAAGCAGACGCCAGCACTGCTGGTTGCTGCTGGTGAGGGGGCTGTCTCTCCAGAGGGAAGTTCCTAAAGGGAAGGTGATTTGTAGTTGTTTAAAGGATGTCTTCTGGCATTTTCTGGTTCTCCTCTCACCCTGGCATTCGACCTTTTGTGCACAGAAACACAGGAGATAAGGGAAAAGCTATGTTGTTACCAGGTTGCCCAGGTTTCTTTAGTTTCTATGTCCTTTTCTCTAACTTTTAATCATCTTTGCTGTTGCTTCTTATGTTTTTGTTTTGTTTTTTATATTATTGTTATTATTTATTGTTATTGTTATTATTTATTGTTATTGTTATTATTTATTGTTATTGTTATTATTTATTGTTATTATTATTAAAGAGTTTTACTTCCCTCAGGACAATCTTCACATCCTACCAACTGGAGGAGCTGGAAAAGGCCTTCAATGAGGCCCACTATCCTGATGTATATGCTAGAGAGATGTTGGCCATGAAAACAGAGTTGCCAGAAGACAGGATACAGGTAATTGTGTCTCTCAGACCCCCCTTTATCCTGCACCTCTTAGCTGTGTTGTTCTTCCCTCCCTGAAGAAAAGGTAGTGATCTGGGAAGGCTGATATTGCACCAAATAAACACCCCCAGACTTCCACTTCCCTGCTTTTGATGGGTAGGAAGCCAGACCAGCTGCTCTTGGCAGATTTGTATTTGATGTTTTTATGTCAACATGTGCTGTACATCGTGTTGTGCCAGTGATCTGGGGTGTGTATAATGGGAAATCCTAAATCACTGAAGGGTTACTGGTGTTCAAGGTAAGACTGCAGTGTTTTTAGGTCTTGGTGCTATAAGCAAGAAGAGAGCCTCCTGGAGAGCAGGTCCAGGTGGGAGTGTGGGAGGGAAAGAGTTCATGCCCTGCTCCTTTGGGCACAGGAGGATGCACAGGGATGCTGTAGGACCACAGTGTGGGGATGATGGCTGAGTCCCAGTGAAGTGTTTCCCTCCTCAAGTGCAGTTTCCCTGAAAATTTCAGAGGGATAATTTTATTTTTAATGATTTTTCATGTCGAGGGTTTAATTGCATGCCATTCCTCTCATGTGCCTGCGAGGAGGTGGAATGAGTCCACGTGGGGTCTTGTTGCTGTGAGGTGAATTCTCCAGTGGTAGGGAGCAGCCTGAGCTGCAGGGCTATGCCAGCTAATCAGCAAGCAATTATTACAGCCCAAAAAAACCAGAGAAAACTTAGATCCACTGCATACAGCATGGGAAGCACAATGTGCTTGGATAGACCAAGCATGATGTTCACAAGGTGGGACTCCAGCAGCTCCTGCTGCCTTTTCTCCTTCCCATGAGGCACAGAGCTGTGATGGCCAAGCCTTGAACCTACTTTTGCTGGTGCAGGTGATGTTTCTTTGGCTGTCTGGGGGTTCAGCTGGCCTGGTCCCCCACACAGTGGCAATGTCTCTGTGGTTGGCACAGAGGCCAATATCTCTTGTAGAAACTATTAAGTGCCACGTGGTGTTGTCAGGTCTTGGCTTCCCTGGTTTCTCCTGCTTGACTTCCCTCGTGCATGCCCAGCACCTGCTGATCTGTTCCTTCAGCCTGAGTTGTTTTGTTTTGTTTGGTTTTGGGGGTTTTTTTGCTAAAGAGATGGCCCAGGAGGCTTCTCCATCATGGATTTGGAGCCCCTGATATAACAGACCCTGATTCTTTGCCTGGAAAGAGCCAGAGCTGAATGGAAGGTCACTTCTCTATTTGTGACCCTGTAGGACATTAAGTGAAGAGGGGAAAGACCTGTTGGGAGTTAAGTGTTGCTTACACCCCCCATCTGATGCTGGAAGAGAATCTTTGATTTCCTATAAAGGGCTTTTTTCAAGGAGGAGGTTTATCTTGAGGCACAGTTGAACTGCAGAGGCACCATTCTGAAGATCTAAAGGAATGTGTATTCCAGGAGAGTGTGCTTGTGAAGAGCACACATTATTGTCCATCACGAAAGGGGAAATCATGAGCAACAGCAGAATTTCTGTGGCATCTGTTGTGTGAGAACATAAGTGACCTGCCAGGGTGAGCATCATGGTCATGCTGGAGTCCTGAGCATGGTGATCTTTCCAGTGGGTCAGCACTTGGTGGTCCTTTACCACCTATTCTATGAAAATTCACTGTCCATACTTTGTTTAGCACAAGCCATAACAAGGTGATTCCCAATTTTGGTCATCCTTCTTGGTATATCATCTCATGTTCCTTATCAGCTTTATTCCCTTTTGTATGAGCCCAATTCTTTCCCCCTTGTTATGATGTTCACACTCTTTAAATAAATCTATTTATTTTTTTCCTCCTGGCTTTTCATCATGATTTAAGCAACCTGTGAAGATCTTTTCTTAAATCATTTTAAATAAATTGGTTGTTCTTCTGTGAAGTCTGAGATAAAGGACCACATCCCTATAGCTGTACACTAAATTTGTTCACACCAGTTCAGATGGACTTCTGAGTCCTTGCAGAAACACCTTTGGATTAGCACTACTTCCATATCTATTTATCTAATTCAGTCATGTCAAGCATTTTTTAGACAGATTTTTTGTTTCTATTCTGATTTTCCCTTCACTGTTCTAGGTTTCATATGGCATTTTATTGACAAGCATAATAACAGCCCCACCAGCTCTGTCCCTGGTAAGAGGAGTATGAGAGCAGAATCTAGTGATACTTATTGAGTACTTTGACAGCCTCTTGGGATTCTGAACACATGTAAATATCTTAATGACCTGCAGCAAGAAGCACTGTAGCAGAAATGTGTGAGTGAAGTAAATCTTGCTTTAAATCTATCAGCACCATTTAAAATCTCTTGGAAGAGACAGCTGACAATGAATCTTTATTCCCTTCTCCAAAATAGTTATTTCATTTAATATTTTTTTTTCTCCCTTGCATTCATTTCTACCTGCCCAAGGGAGCTCTGTGCTTTTGCATTTTCATTGTAGCTTCCAGTTCCTCCCATCTTTGAACATTGTTCTCTTCCTTTTGTAGGTCATTAATGAAAGTGTTTTCCAAGATTGTTGTGAGCATCACAGGCTGTGGACTTCACAGTATTTCATGTGTGTTCCCACTGGATCCACACCTAAGAATGATATCTACCCTTTATTTTCATTCATGGAATTATTTCTCAGGAGGTAGTGCTCAAAGAGAAAGTAAATCACTTATGAAATTCAATATTAAAGTGAAATTCAAAGAGCAGAAGAGTGATATATAGGAACTGCTTGCATTAAAACTTTCAGCAGAACACTACAAATAGCCATCAGAGGACAAGAAAGTTATTGGTTTGAGAGAACACTGAATTCAGGAAAAAGTATTCAAATCCTCCATTTAAAGAGAAGATGAATGTGTCTTTTTTTTTTTTCCAAGGCTGCACTCTTTCACACTGCATCCTTATTCCTCCTGTATTGAGCTGGCTGCTTCTGGAAGGAACATGAGCATCATCTTCCCCTTGGGCAACCTGGGAGAGGAATTTAATTTTCCTAGTGAGATGCTTTGCACAAGTCAGACTAGATGTCACTGTGGCCATTTTGCAAGATACTTGCAAAAGATGTTAGTCAATGTGTTTGAAAGAATATTCAGAAGAATTTTCAATGTTCTTTTTAGAATAAACCCAGCCCTCTCTAAAACCCAGGTGAAGGGGGTTGCTATGGGGAAGCAGATCCTTAATAGACAACTTGAAATATTCAAAATGGCCTCAAGTTGACAAGAACTCTGAAACCTGATTTAAATCAATGTGTTTTTCATAAGAAATGCTCTTAAGTGTAATGTCTAGATTTTAGAGAAGCTATCCCTATTGATTTTATTCTTATGTGACAGTTCCAAACTTTGAACACCAGCATCTAGAATATGAAAGTTCAGTAACAATTTGATTTGTGATGAATGAAATGACTGAATATATTTGAAAATACAATATGTCTCCTACTGATGAAACAAATCAATCAGCTTAGTATTAAAACAACAAAAAAAGGATTCTGACTGTCATTGTAGGGTCATCAACTGGCCACAGTATTGAGGTGGAGTGAAGGGAAAAATGGCTTTATGAAGCTTTAGCAGCCCTGGCTTTTTCCCAGGTGAGGAACTGTCTATTCTTGCTAAAACTTTGTGTGACTCTCACTCACACTTAGAAGAAAGGGCAGCATTAAGGCACAGAGCCAGTGTGTTCCCACCTGTATCTCTATAAAGCATGGAGATCGTGTAGCTGGAGGGTGGTTGGAGGTAGACTACCTACCAAGGTGATGGAGAAGCTGAGAGTTGCTTCTGTGTAAGACATTTAAATAATCAATTTATTTATTTATATTAAAAATAAGAACCCTACAAGAAATAAATGAAATAAAGCCAAGCAGTTAGTGCTGGCTGCCTTTGCCAATCATTCCTGAGCACTGGGGCAAAGCAGGGCAGTGCAATACCAGATAAGTGTCATTAACTTCCCTTATGCTTTTAGAAATGTAGGAAGAGTACAAGTGAGAGTAATAAAACTAATCAAATTTGCTGGCTTGGTGAGAATATGATTATGAGTGTTTCTCGTGGCGTATGGTGCATCTCAGCCTCCATGTCTTTAATTGCTGTGTGAGGAGTTCATCCACTTTGCTGCCTCTTCAATAACACGCTTGTTTAGTTGATCTAAATTCATATTCATTTCTATTTTTTTCAATTAAGAGTTGTTTAATTTGGCCCATTCTGTAATGGCTTGTTTTCATGACCCTTTCTCTATGGCCCATTTTCAGTCCGTGTGCTAGAACTTGGTTTACAAGTTAATTACCAGAGCTGCAAACAGAGGGGCTGGGTGATGAGAGTTCCCAAAGGGACTGCTGTCTGGAAAGTTTGCCATCACATCCCTTTTGGACAGAGGAAAAAAATGTGGCAGGAGACTGGAAGGAGATGGAGGGCTGGGAAAAATCTCTTGAGCTTATTGTGAAGGGGGAACCCTCCTGCTTGTTGCTAAACCATGCAAGTTACCTGCCCAGACTGTGGGGTTTAAAATTATTCTGTGATTTACACTGCTACAGCTGTTTAAAAAGTGGTGTTTAGGGCAGAGATGGAGTCTATAAATCTACAAATATTTTGTATACCCAAGTACTGCTTTATCCCTCTATGTTCAGTCCCTGAGATGCTTCAGCTGTTGACTTCTGAATGGGACAGGAAACTAAATAAACCCAAACTTGGCTGTCCTTGGCCAATGCTCTGCTCCTTGCTAGATGTTTATTCTGTCACATCATAAGGGACAGTGTGGTTTTCATCTGCTCCTCTGCAGCATCAGGAAGGGAGGCTTTGCAGTGACAGTTCATTTCTCTCCATGGTTCATTTCTCTCCATGCCTTCAAGTGCTGGGACACTGAAGATCCCTGCAAAAGGCAAGACAGGCAGGCAACAAAACATGCCATAGCCCATTGGAGTGCCAAGGACTTTCCCTGTTGTGGCCAGGATGATAAGGAATGACTCTGCAGGCTTCAAGCCAGGCTGTGACAGCTCAGACTGTCTCCTCTGCCTTTATCTCTCTTCTTAAGAATATTAGTTTAAGGGGAAATAATTCACTGAGTTAGCCTAGGCACTGTATTTCCTTGATCACTTAAGCTCTAGAAATGCTTTCCTAAATCTGTGTGCTGAGAACACTTGCATCCACTCCTTCTTTTAATGATGGACTTCTTTTCTCTTCTCTGATACTGCTACAGTTTTCCACAATTGATATTTAAAAAAATAATTGGGCAGTTCAAAAAGTTCAATAGTTAACTCCACTCCATCCTTAGGATGCCAGGCAGAGGGACCAGTTGATGGTTGTGTGTTCAAGTTTTTCCTTAATGATCCTTTATCATAAAGTTTTGCTCCTTTCCTGGCTTTGAATAGAGATTTTTCTAACAGTTCAATAACATGCACTTTAAATACACAGTTAATTTAGCTTCTCTTTCTTCCTTAATGGGTCTTTTTTTTTTTTCTTTCTCTGTACTGTTTATTCTTTACTCTGATAGATCTCACCAAGTTCTTTTCATTCTTCTCTGGCAGAACAAACCTCCTCTGCCTTTTTATTGTGGTACTTTGTGGGTGTTCTGTGAGACAGGTTTTGCACTGTCTGTGT
>VYZU01061728.1:0-14303 GCA_013401355.1 Ceyx cyanopectus | reverse complement strand
TATTTTATATAAAATATAAAATATTTTATATATATATATTTTGTATTAAAAAAAAAATATATATAAAGAATACTACTCTCTGCTTCATACACCAAGCTGCTGAGAAGTCTAGCCCTCAACAGAAATACAGATGACCCTGATCTCCCTACATGTGAGTCTGGCAAGTCCTTCTGTGGAGCAGAAAAGAAAAAGTGAGTTGGAAAACCAACTGTTGCTACAATATCCTCCAGCAAAGGTGGCTTCCAGAGACCACCTTCATCAGAGGCTGTGAAGAAACCATTAGGCACTTTTCTGTCTGCTCTGAGCAGCAAAAGATGTTCAGTTTGGTACCTGTCTGGAGAGGGAAGCACAGGGTTTTTTTCTTCCTACTTTGTTTCAGTGGATTTCTTAAATCCCAACTGTCTGAGCAAAGGCAGAGCTGAAACTTTGGCTTGTAGTTATCAGAGCTTTCAGCTCTGTGAGCACCCAAAGGATGGATGTGCCACAACCCTGATGTTTTTCCTGGTTTTTCAATCAGCCTGTTAGGAAAAGAGGAATTTGGATGTTTATCATGCTCCAGGGAAGATACCAATCTGTTTTTCAAAGTGCTCACACCCTCAGGTTGAACCCAGCCAGAGCCACTGGTCCTGTTTTTTCTAGATGGATGGTGCTGGGGAGATTTAGGATTTTATATCCTAAATATTTATATATATATATANTATATTATATATAAAAGATATATATGTATATAATATTTATATCCTTAGTTGCTGGTTTGCCAACAGCCCTGGGCAGCTGCTCCATGTGGTCTGGCAAAGGAGGGTTTGTGTGTCTGTGCATGTGGGGAACTGCATTTGCTTGTAGCCATCTAGTGGACATTGCAGCACGCACTGCTTTGGGCTGGGACCATCTTGGACTCCAGAAAGCTTGGTATTTGAAAGATCCCTGTTGAAATGCTATGTCAAAAGCAGTATTTTAAGTTTGGTGAGGGAAAAAATCACCATCAGCTAGCCTGGAATTTTCCTTTGAGAGAGGAGGAATGCTTGGGCAGGGAAAATAACTTTTTTTTTTGTAAATTAAATAGACAAAAAAGGCCATTGCTAATTCTCCTGTGTGCCCCAGCCAAGAAAATGAGTGTAATCAGTGAAAATTTTAGGTTGAAACAATACACAGGAACACTCGATATGCCTTAAAACATCCCTTTGCTAATTCAGATCCCTGGCTCATGGCCAACCCCAGTGAGATTTCCTCCTTCAGCAAATGATGTTGCAGGAGCTGATTAGGTAAACAAACTAACTAATATGATGAATGCAGACAACAAGGACACGTTGAATCTCATGTCCCTTTGCAAAATGAGAGCTTCCTCCTACTACAATTTGCTCTCCTGCATCATCAATAATCCAAAGAAGTGTCAGTCATCGCTCGTGATTCAGAGGAGGCAACTGGCAAGAGTGACCTTGCCAGTCTTGACTCCAAAATGCTGCAGTCGAGCAAGTGCTTCAACTTTCCCTGCTTTGGGCAGTGGTGGGTGAGAATTAGATGATGCTGAAGGTTAGAAACATCCCCATTTACCCCCTTTGCAGTACTGCTGGTTTTGGTAAGGGGGCCTCAGAAGAACAGGCAAAGATCCAGGAGATGGGACTGTGGGTGCTGGTGTTTGCTGCAATCTAGGGTTCCTGGAACAAACTTCCCATCTTTCACAGAAGAAACTTTATTTTTTTACTAAAAGCTGTAAATCATCTTAAAATGTAGCACCTTGGTCCAAAAAAACCCACCTTAGTGCATCAGATGGACACAGATTTGCACAAGCATCTGACAGGTTTCAGTCTGAAAGTATCAGGAATCTTCACTGCTTGTGGACTGTGGAAACACAGAGTTACTAAAGCTGCATCATTCACCTCAGAATCAAGGCACAGGAAAATTTTGGTAACGTGTCAGGAAATTTGAAGAAAGCAGTGAGATCTTCTCTCAGAAGGAAGTCAAAGGAGAAAAAATTTGTTTTGGAAATCTCACAATGATCTCCCTGAGGTGTTGATGTAGTTTTGATTTTTTTTCCCATTTGGCTTTAAAGCATAGATTTTGCATATCCTGGGTAACTGAGATTAAAATACAGAATTCAGAAGTAAGCCATAGATAATTTTGATTATACTTCCACTGTCTGGACAGTTTTTCCTGCGTGATTGAATCAGCATTTTTTAATTGAAAAATGTCCACTGGTTCAGCTGGCAGGAAGGGAAGGGAAAAGGAGAGGTGGTAAAAACATCAATGAAGAGGCACCTGGATAAAAAAGTTGCCCACTGTATACTTAATGGAAAAAGCTGCTCCTGGCTGAGATCCCAAGTGTGGCAATGGGTGACCAAAACAGCTGTGCAGAGCTGAGCCCTGTAAGTTGCTCCATTTACATGAAAAGATGTCACTGCAACCCAAAACCAAGACAGAGTTTGCAGATGCTGGCCTTTGGGTTTTGCAGGAATTTCTCTCTGAAACCAAGGGAGATTGAGAGGAGCTCTGTGGCACAGAATGACAGCAGGGGTTGGAAGGGAGCTAGAAGATCATCTAGTCCAACCCCCCAGCATCCTGCTGACTGCACCACTGAGCAAACCCGTGTGTCATGCAGCCATAGAGAGGTGGGCAGAGCGTGGAAGCTCTGCACTCCTGAGGGTCCTTTCTCAGGCCCTGGTGGATTTGCAGACATCCGTGGTCCAGGGGTTACATATCAGCAGTATGAAAGTGTAAATCAGACTGTTTATCATGCAGAGGAGGTAACGTGGTGAAGCAGCCTGGCTGTAAAATTCCCTGTGACACACACACAGTGTGTCTTCTGCTGGAAGAAGCTGGAATCCCTGGCACTGGGACCACCAGCCCACCCACCCTGTAGAGCTCCCTGCAGGCCAGGCCAGATGAGCTCTCAGGAACCTCCACAGCTGTCTGTCACCAGCACTGTCAAGCTACCTGCCTACCCTGCAGCTCTGCCCCAGTATGGCTTTGGTGCTGGGCAGCTCCCCCCTGCACAGGCAGAAAAGGTGAGCAGGACATCACTCTGGGGCATCAGTCTCTCGATCCCCACGGCAGAGCTGGGGGTCTGCCCAGTGCTCCCCACTCCAGCCTGAGCTCCCCACAGTGGGGACAAGAGAGGGTTAAGCTGTCAGCTCTGTAATGTTAAACAGGTGTCAAAGGCACCTCCATATATCTGCAGATTGAAATCAAATTCTTTGCAGTATAAAAAGATAAATTACCCAGGCGATTCCCGCCTCATCCCACTCATCAGGCCAGCGCCAGACGGCAAGCAATTTTTTTTTTTAATGTGCTAACGACCTAATCAAGCAATCAAGTCGGAGAAGATTGCAGAGTGACCCCGAGCATCCATCTGCCAGAGAGACCCCGCCATTCATTTCCATTCTGCTGTGTACTTTCCTGGAAAGGGGGGGGGGGGGGGGGGGGAAAAGAAGAAAAAAAAAATCCTAAACAAATTAACACCCAATTTTCTGTGAGTCTAATTAGTTAAATGAGGAGGTGTTTGGGGTGTCCGTGGGGAGGGAGGGGCTGTCTCTCCGAGAGGGGCCTGGTAACTCCGTGGCATTAATTAGCGCAGGTCAATGGTGTGGTTCCCTGGGGACCAGCTGCTTTAATTTCCCGTGATATTTCAGTGCCTGAGGCCCATCGATTCAAACTGAAATTAACTTATTTTTCAATCAGGCCTGGGCTGCCCCTGGGGCTGACTCTTCCTTTGCCTCCTTCTGAATAGACCTCGAGCAATTTTTCATCTAAAGCTGATGCTTCTGCTCGGCGGGAAGGGAGGGAAGCCGGGGAGGGAGGAGGTCGAGGGAGACAAGAGGAATGGAAATCGGAGAGAGAGCGCGCTAATAGATTTCTGTGAGCATCCCCCCCCCCCCCTCGCCGTCACCGCCTGCCTCTCTGCTCGCTGCCCCCCAGGTCACAGCTCAGAGATTATTCTGCCAATTTTCCGAGAAGATGAGGGGCTTTTCAAACCGGGAATTCAGGGTGAAGCACACAGATCAGCTTCTCCCACCTCTCCTGAGCGTCCGCCCCCATCCCAGCCCTCCCTGAAGCGCCGCTGCTCGCAGCCCTGCGCCGCAGCTCAGACACCCAGTAAATAATGAAAGACAACCCAAGGCATGAGATCCAAAAGCTGCTGGAAAGAGACGCCGTGATGGCAAATTAATTACATCCTGCGGAGAGGGATGGGACCTGCTCTTGTGCTTGGCCCTTGCCGCTCCTGCAGGGGAGGAGGGAGAGCTACCCGGTGGCTGTTGCATGGGGAAAGAGGTTGACATGCTTTTGGGATAAGCATCCACACAACTTCATTCATCCCACTGTGTGTTCCTGTGCAGGAAGGGGACTGACACACCTTTTCCCCTCCAAAACCCCACCTCTGTCCTTGTCACCCCTCCCCAGGTTTGGTTCCAGAACCGCCGGGCCAAATGGCGGAAGAGGGAGAAGTGCTGGGGCAGAAGCAGTGTGATGGCCGAGTACGGGCTCTACGGTGCCATGGTGCGTCACTCCATCCCGCTGCCAGAGTCCATCCTCAAGTCTGCCAAGGATGGCATCATGGAGTCCTGCGCCCCTTGGCTCCTGGGTAAGAGAGCAGCCACCTTTGTGGGGGATGGCAAGCGGGTCGAGGTGAAGCGGGGCGATGTGAGGAAGAAACCAGAGCTGTGTTGTAAACATGGGTGGAGAACAGAGGGTTGAGAGCCCCCTGCCCTGCCACCCTCTACCCCCTGTACCCCTAAAACCCTCATAAATAACATCTGATTGCTCATCCCAAATCCCTGCTTCTTGCATCCTGACCTGCGGGATCTGGTTGGGACAGGAATTTACCCCCCATGCTCAGGGTGGTGTTAGCCTTCAACTCCCATGGTACAAGTATCCCTCATGGCCAATGGAGCAGGGACTCCAACCCTTACTCAGGGCAGGAGTTCATCCCAGGCTGACTTCCCCAGTCCCATGATGCTGTGTGTGGGGAGCTGGGAACCCCAAATGCGCTCTCCTTGCCTCGAGTCCTAGGGAGAACATGCTGGGGGAGCTGAATTTCTGCCTGGTTTGGTTTGGTTTTCTGTACAGACATGGAGGTAGCAGCTGCTCTTATCATGCTCCTGCTCTTTGCTTCCCACTTTCTGGCCTTTCAGGCTGGTTCTGCCCCAGAACTAGTGCCTGCCATCTTGATGATGGACTGTCCTGTCTTTCTATCTGTGTGAAACTGAGAGAGGCAGAGGGGTGGGTTGTGTGAAGGAATAGGCAATGGAGGATCTCTCTCCATAGCTTCAGCAAATCTCAGGCAACCGTGCTGCTGTCTTGAGACCCTCGTTCCCACACTGGGACAAATTAGCTTTAGGTTCACAGAGACAAATGAAGGGGACAGTAATTCTAGATCTTTGGGGGCAGCCCCAAGCCTATGGATGAGGGTACGGGGCTGCCCCAGTGGGCAACTGCCTTGCCCGGGCTGCCCTCGCACGGGGGCCAGAGTGAGCGGCTCGCCGTGACTGCTGCGTGAAGCAAGGGTTTCTGCTTTTCCTTAATTCTGGCCTCTCTTTATCTTTGCTGTTTTCAGTTCAAGATGGCTTTCCCATGCCCAGGCGCTTTTCTAAACCCGAATACCAACAATTCTTTTTAGGGATGCACAAAAAGTCTCTGGAAGCAGCAGCTGAGGCGGGGAGGAAGACGGAGGTGGAGCGCCAGGCCCTGCCCAAGCTTGACAAGGGTGACAAGGAAGAGAGGGGCCCAGATCCCAAAACCACCATTTCCCAGGAGGAACTGAGAGAAAACAGCATTGCTGCCCTCAGGGCCAAAGCTCAGGAGCACAGCACCAAAGTCCTGGGGACCATTGCAGCTGGGGATGCCCCGGCCCCGGGCAGAAAGCTGGAGACAGGGGAGGAGGCGGCAGCAGCAGCAGCAGAGGATGAGAGACAGATGGAGAAGTTGAACTCGTCGCAGAAGGAGGAGAAGCTGATTTAAGGGAGGAAGAGGTGGCAGAAGCCGGCCCCAACAGACACTGTGTCCTCTGGGGGCTGTGTTCCCCCTCAGACTGCCAGGCCCCCTCTGCCACCCCTGCCCAGGGAACGGGGCCCTGGTCTCCACATTTGAGGCTGCCTGGCAGTGGTCGCCGCTGCCTGTTCCCCACCAGCTCACCCTGCCCCTCACTCCTCTACCCTGCTCGACCTTCCTCACCCCCCACCCCTTCGTCTGGGGGACCGGGAAGTGGCCCATCGTTGTCGCCACATGAGAGGACACTGAGGCTGTGGGTCCTTCTGGCCTTCCTCTGAGGGTCTCCACCTGCTCCAGCCCCAGACCCCATCCACTATCCTGGTGCGAGTCTGTCCCCTGCTGCCATGCCTCTCCTTGGTGCATGTCCCTTCCCAGTGCTGCCTGGGGCCTTTTCCCTGGCACCCCATCTCACTGTGCCCCATGGAGACCTGCCACCTTCCCCCAGCCATCACCTCTGGCTCAGGCTGCAGCGGGGCAAGCCCATGACAATGTGTACATGAAATGGTGACTCCATGTCCTGGGTGGTTTGCACCTTCCATTCATCCCTCCCTGCTTGGCACTGGGCTCTGTCAGGAAGGGGCTGCAGCTTTAGAGTGGTTGAGTTTTGCCTCTGTTTGAGAGGGAGAGGCAGGTTTGACCTGCAGCCAGCCCACAGCTGGCTCCCACAGGGCTGGCCACCACAGCCAGGTCTTTCTCTGCCTCCAACACCAAAGCCCAGCACCCCTGTAGAGGGCCCAAATATCTATGAATCTATGAATCTATGAATCAAATGGTGAATTTATTTACTGAATACATTATTGCAGGCAAGACAACACCTGCTCAGTGTATTTATTGAATTAAATTTGTCCATCTTGCCCTCTGAGTGTTAAAGGGAATGACAGCCATGCACATCCATCCCAACACACCCAAAACGTGTACATATGTCTCCTAGCTGGCCCCACATGAGCACATGCAGACCCACACAGCCAAACCTGCTCCATGGTACCATCACCTTCCCATCCCAGTAAGGCACTATTTCCCCCAAAAAGCTGTAGGACAGTGACTTCCAGGCAACCCTTTCTGTCCTGCTTTCAGCTGTGAGCACCCTTTCTGCAGAGCTACTGTTTTTCTTCTGTCAAAGGTTAAATCCCTCCATCCAACCCCTGTTTGTCTTTGTTCTCCAGTCGTTTGACGTGTTAGATGATAGCCCATGGTGTGTAAATAATGTATATACAGTGAGAAAAGAATTCGGTATTGAGGTGTTTGAGATATGGAGCTGTAACAACTTTTAGTCATCCAGCATATGTGATTTATGTGCCATTTTCTGTAAAGATATGAACAAAAATAAAACTAAACAGGAATACTGTGTACAAGTCCAGACACTGATGTTCAAGGAGGATGAATTAAGCCAAAGCTGAGAGGGAATTGTCTGACTACAGCCAGAGAGAGGTCTGCACCTTCCTCCCCAACCAGACATGGAGAAGATAGGGCTTGGGTGCTGCTCTCCCTTTTCAGTGAGAGACAAAGCCGAAAGGTTTGTGCAGAAGTTAGGTGTCATGGCATATAAATGGTCAGAGAACAAGTCACTTCAGCATCCCATCTAGAATGGCCTTGAAACTTTGAAGCAAGTGCAGGGAAGCTTGTTGAGTGGGAAGGGCACCAGCAGGGGTTTCTAGCAAGGTGAACTCCAATTTGAGAGCAGGAGGAGCCCATATGAAGTTATCAGAGAAGGAGCTGAGATTTGCCTGACCTGCTAAGGGGAGCTGGGTTTGGTCTGATGGAAAAAATGGATGTGTTATGGGGGAAAAACGCTGAGGCAGAGCAGACATGCATAAAAAATGAAAGACTTTGCTTGTGGAATAATGGAGCTGCTTGGGCTTGACTTTGTGGAGGGGCTGTAAGCTCACAGGACTGCATTTCCTTGACAGGACAGAGCCTTCATAGGTCCTCATTTAGCTCTGGGGGCAGCTCTGGTACAAATTAGGTGTGTTGTCTGGGGTAAGTGTACCTGTCATCAAAGGCTGCCTGTCTCCTTTACTAGTGTCCAGCCTGTTCATCAAATGCATCAGTCCTGTAGATCATGAGTGGTGTCTCTATGAAGTGTCTATGAACAGCAAAGAGAATATCTGCTAACCTTCTAATCTCTGCTGTTGATCCCATGAGTGTGCCTGGTTGAGAACAGCCCTGCTTGCAGGGAGAGCCTTTTTCTGCCCTTCTCTTGTGCCTCCTAAGAAGGGAGGTGAACTTGGTCAATGAAATTAAAGAAACCTCCTAGCTCTGCCTTAAAAACACTACCTATGTAGGGCCTGAAGAAAAAGAAGGCAGAAAAAAAGCTGTTTGGAGGCAGCTGCTACAGTGGGTGGTGGGAGATCACAGTGTGAGGAGATGGACTGCAGAGTTTCATGCAAAACCACCATACTCTGCTTCACCATACCCTCATTGAGTGCTCCCAGCCCACCCTGTGCTACAGACCCATCTGAAGTGTGTGGGAGGAGGCAGAAAGCCCAGCCTAGCTTGCTGGAGGACACAGCTCTGATAGCTGCCCATCAGTGAGGTGGGATGGAATATCCCCCTCTTGAAGCAGACAGCTACAGGAGAAAAACCTTCTCTGTTCCACTGGAGACAGCACAGCCCAGAGCTCTGCAGGGAATGGCCCTTGACTGTGGGAGGGCAGTGGTTCCATGACCCAAGGCTAGCATGGAGGGGACCCTAAGTTTTAAAGGTGAGCTGCCCCAAGCTGCCCTCGTAGCTGGTGGAAGACTGAGGGACTGCATTGAGGAGGCTGTGAGGAGCCAGGAGGTGGGCATGAGTGAAGAGGAGTGGGAGGAAGGCAACTGGGGGACAAAGCAGAGAGGTCCAGGGCCACAGTGCAGCCCTGGGAGAGTTGGAGCCAGAGTGGGCTGTTAGAGCCTGTCTCAAGCACCTCAGGCCCAGGCACCCGCTGAACCTGGCTCCTGTTCAAGAGCAGCTGTCAGGACTCAGATTAGCATGAAGGTTATTTTCAGTTAACTATTTCTACAGCCCACCCCCTTCCCCTCCCTCAAAGGGATTGAATTTCTTTTTCCCATGGTGCTCTGGAAGAGAGGAGGAGAGAAAGGCAGGGGAGAAGGTGTGCCCAGGCTCCCTGCATGGGAGAGCTCCTTTGTGTGCAGTCAGCCCAGGGTAACCTAGTTCCCGCTCCCACAGGGGCCCATTTTACCCAGGCTGGGTGCCCTGGGTGCCCTTGGAGGCTCCAGATACCCATCTGCTTTGTGAAAGGTGGGCACCCTGCGATGATGGCCAGGCTGCTGGCCAGGGCTTGCTCCCCCAAAGCTCTTCCTCAGATTCCCAGATGGCCCCATGGGTCATTGGCTGCTCGAGCCTGGAGCCATGGGTCTCTCACTGCCTACATGCCCGAAGCCATCTCCTTCCCCAGACCCAAGGACCACCAAGGCTTGTACAAGCTGTCAGTGGAGCAGGGGAACACCTTCTGGGGAGCACTAGGGAGGAGTCGGCTCACCTGGATCACCCCCTTCCACTCTGTCCAGGACTGTGACCTGCACGAGGGCAGAGTCTCCTGGTTCCTGGGAGGGCAGCTGAATGTGTCAGGTAAGGAGGGAGATGGACATGGGAGGCCACCAAGTGCCTGTGGGTGCATCTCTGTGAAAGGCTTTGGCTCCTGGAGCAGACTTAGAGGGTTGAAGTGAGGGGGATTCCCCTGGGATGCTGGGAGCCTGGGCTGCTCTCCCTCAGCCTCCATGGATCCCACTGCAGCACAGCAGCTCTGTCCTGCAAGACCACAGGAGAGACAAAGCCTCAGCCTACCATGTCCCTGGAAAGACTGGGGCATGTGTACTCGTGGCCCTGGTTGTCTTCCATCTTGGACAAATGCACCCTGCAGCCTTCCTTTGCAGGGCTTTGTTTCATCCTACATTTGTTCTTTAGGAGCACCACCACTAAAAATAATGCCCATTTCCACCCCAGCAGCAGCTGCAAGGCAGTGCTGGGAAAGTGATGGCTGAGTTAATATTTGCCAGGTCTCCTGAAAGCATTGAGGATGTGACCTCCAAAGGGACTTCAGGCAGTTTCTGCTCTGGATTGTGTTAGGTTGCAATTAAGGGGGAAGCTGATAGTGGGGATTGGTAGGCATTGGATGGGTGAGGAGTGGGACAGGCTTGGGATTGTGCTTGTTGCTATCCACAAAGGTTATTCAGTGGATGCACAGGGATAACACTGAAAAGACAGCCCTGACTGATCTGAAATGAGGCTGCCAGGGCTGGCTTTATGGGAGTTAAGAGGTCCTGAGGCTCTGGCACTGTGACTGGGTCATCTTTTCCAGTGAATTGTCTGGACCGACACGTCCACGTGGCCCCAGACAAAGTGGCCTTGATCTGGGAGAAGGATGAACCAGGAGAGGAGGTTCGAGTCACATACAGGTCAGTACTTGCCTCAGAACACCTGGGAGATGTACTGCAGTGTGCACAAACACTTCACAGGGCTGACCTGAGTCTCGTGAGGGGATGCAGCACCCCTTCACATAGGTAGATCACCAGTATGGTGGGTGGTTATTGGTTTGCCTGTGCTGATTCAGCCCACCTCCTGATAAACTGCTAGAGAAGCCAGATGCACAGCCTCACAGGTGTTGGGAAGTCCCATGGTTTTCTGCACAGCAGCAGCACTGCTGAGTTTGGCTCTCTGGGTAGGCTGCCTGCCCAGCCCTGCCAGGTTGCTCTGGGAACCTCCACCTTCTGGCTCTGTTTGCCTGCTCTCTGAGCCTCTGCTGCAGAATCTACTTAAATCCCTCTTCTCACAGAACAAATTCCTCCATCCTCTCAGGAGCTCACATGACAAACATGACTGTCCACCCTTGCCAATCTGCCTGTATGGAAAGCCCTTCCATGAAATGAGTCACTGACAGCTGAGCCATGGCTTCTGGGAGGGATGTTGTTCCAGAGAAGCACTGTTTTGGTCATCACTTTCCTACAGCTGTTGTTTTCACTGGTGGGCACAAGCTCTGAGGGGCTTGACCTTTCCAGCTTTAACAAAGCACAGGGCCCTGTTTTCCTTGCAGGGTAGTGTGTCACTCCAGCTGTACAGGCTGAGAAGAAACTGGGGAAGTCAGCTGAGGTGCTGTGGGTTTGCTGAGCTGGAGGAACTGCCAGTGGCCATTGCTCCTCATACTGGCCAGTGAGAGTGCCAAGCTCTCTACAGGGGCCACTCTGATTTCTTTCTTATCCATAAGTAATAACCCATGTTAGCAACTGTCTTCTCCTTCCCACTGACATTTTACAGCTCTCTCATGGACTTCCAGCACGGGGGGGGGGGGGGGGGGGGGGTTAGGTTGTAAGCTGGGTCTGGTGACTCTGAAGCCCCCTCATCTTTATGCACACAGGTAAAATCTGCAAGGAAACCTCTAACTGTGCCATTGCTTCTTTGGGCAGGGAACTTCTGGAGCTGACGTGTCGCCTGGGAAACACCTTGAAACGGCAAGGGGTGAAACGGGGTGACAGGGTGACAATCTACATGCCCCCATGCCCCCTGGCTGTGGCTAGCATGCTGGCCTGTGCCCGCATTGGAGCTGTGCATGCTGTGGTGTTTGCTGGCTTCAGTGCAGAGTCCCTGGCAGACAGGATCCGGGATGGTAAGAGCCCAGGGGTAACTAGGACACGTGTTTCCTGTGGGGGACAGTGCTGAGGGTGTTGGTTCAGCAGCTGGGGATCTGAGGGTTGTGCTAATGATAGAGATCTGAGTAAGATTTGCTGGGCTAACTGAGGGTGTCCTGCCATGTCATATGGCCATGGAGCAGGGATTAGCACCCCAGGAAATGCCATGGAGTCACTAAATCTCTTCCAGCCCATGGAATGGACTGGAGCTCTCCTTCACCCAAGGAAGTGAGGGGTTGGGTCACAGCATCTTCTTTGAGGGGATGCAAAACAGGCAAGAATGAATAGGAAACAAAGATGCAAAGCTGTTGGTTTGTTGGTTGGTTGGTTTTTCTTTTGTGAAATGGAGGACAGAAGTAACAGGGACTGGGAGACAGGGGAAATGGTGCAAGGTCATGGTAGAGCCAAACTGCTCTGTGACTTATGGAGAGGTTCAGAGCTGCTTATGTGGTTCTTCTGCCTTCTGCAGCCCAGTCGGAGACAGTGATCACAGTGAACCAGGGGCTGAGAGGTGGCAAGGTCATTGAGCTAAAGAAGACAGTGGACCAGGCTGTGAAGCAGTGCCCAGGGGTGAAACAGGTTCTGGTTTCCATGAGGACCGACAGCAAGGTTCCCATGACTGCCCTGGATGTGCCACTGGAGGAGGTGAGAGGCTGCCCAGTGCTACTTGCTGCTTCCCCTGGACTATGTGTCTGATCTGGGACCATGGACAGGTGGTAGAGAGGAGATCCTGCCTGGCCATAACAGTTTTGCTGCTATTCACAAGATGTGAAGGCATTGTTCTGCAGCAGCAGTGGCAGCTGGAGCTGCACTTAAGTTCAGGAGAATCCCAGGAGCCATCAGGATAGCTCTTCCCAGAGCACCATCCCTGTACTAGAAACACCCTGACATGTTGTGAGCACATCCTTGGACTGCCACTGCAGTGCCACACATCACTCTGCTGGCAGACCTAGCACTCTGTGAGGGCTGCCAGCAGCTTATGCCCAAGCAAGCTCATGAGCAGTGAAGTTCTCATATGCTTGTTAGTCATGGCACAGAGGCTGGCCAGGCTGCCAGCTTGAGGCACTGTTTCTGAAGCAGTGACCCCCTGCTGTGCATTTCTGTTTGCTCCCTGGGGCTGCACAGAGGTCTCCCTGCCTCTGCTCATCCCATCTGCAAGTAATTAGTGTTAGAAAGGCTTCCTGGGCAACTTCTGTGCTGGTCAGAGCAGCAGCAAAGTAAAAATAGCTGCCTCTTACTCAGCAGGCCTGCTCTGGCAGAGGAGAGCATTTGCCAGCTCAGCAAGGTGAAAGAGAGTCCTGGCTGCAAGCAAGGGGAGCAGAGGTGCAGAGGCCAGGAGGGTGCTGTGGGAGGATCAGGGTGGCACAGGTGCTCAGAGGGAGCAAGTGGGTGTAGGAACTACACAGGGAAGCCCCTGTGAGGTGCCAAGAGAGAATATCTGTGCTCTCCTGCAGGAGATGATGAAGGAGGATGTGTGCTGTGAGCCTGCTGCTATGGACAGTGAGGACATGCTGTTCCTTCTCTACACATCAGGCAGTACTGGCAAACCCAAGGGGCTGGTTCATTCCCAAGCTGGTTACTTGTTGTTTGCTGCTCTCACCCACAAGGTAATGGATCCCAGCCATCATGAGTCAGCAGTTCAGAGGCAGTGCAGGGCTGTCTTGTTGCACCATCAGCTCATTATTTTCCAGAGCAAAGTCTCTGGGTATCAAGCCCAGTAAAGCACATCTGCCTACAGGTGGTAGGAAAGAGCAACACATTGCTCTGGAGCAGAGCATCCCAAACATAAATTCCTCTGAGCTACCTGCTTGACTGGCTTCTTTCTTTCACTACCCTATCATAGTCTGAATGATTGGGTGGGATTCTCAGTCTTGCAAGGGTGATTTTAAATTACTGGGTGAGTAGGATGAAGCCAATTTGCTGCTAAAACCTCTGGCTTGCTTTCCCCACCTGAAACTACCCCAACTCAGGAGGGAGATCAAAGCAGGTGCTTCTGGGAGGGGCACATTTGAGGGTATCTGTAAAAGCTGGTGAGTTGCCCTGAAGGTAAAGGGTCTACACCTGAAGAGTGTGGGTCATCTTTGGGAAGAGGAAAGCCTTTAACCCTAGCAAACTCAAACAGAGCTGGATAAAAAGGCACTGAGCACATCATGGAGCTGCACTTTGCAGGAATGATTGCAAGGGATGTTTCCTAAGTATACAGAGTCCTCTGAAAGAGGAAATTCTGCTATGAACAGACCCTCTGGGTCTGGCTCTCCCTGGGCATGGCTGAAGTTCTAGTAGTGCTCAGACCATGAGTAAACAAGCTCAGGCTGGCTGGATCTTCTCTGGATCTGTGGCTGGAGGCCACACCTCCTGGGGTGGAAGAGTTTTTTTTCAAGTGTCTCTCTCCTCCTGCACCTTCATAAAGCATAGGACTTCAAGGTTTGTTAGGTTTTTTTGGGTTTTTTTTTCTGATAATGGTTTAAAAAACTCTGCAGGGTGGTGGGAAAACAAAAGGATGCAATAACATGATGGTTGAGAGAGGGTACACTGCTCTCAATTGTCCTTCTTGCCTGGGTGGGGGGGACACACAGGCTCAGGATGTGCCTCTCACTGCCTCTCCTCTCTTGCACAGTATGTATTTGACTACCAGGACAGGGACATCTTTGGCTGCATGGCAGACATTGGCTGGATTACAGGGCACACCTACGTGGTCTA
>VYZU01061726.1:0-45851 GCA_013401355.1 Ceyx cyanopectus | reverse complement strand
TGGACTAGAAGATCTTCTAGGTCCCTTCCAGCCCCTAATATCTGTGAATAAGGTCCCTCTCAGCCTTCCCCAGGCTGAACAAACCCAGGTGTCTCAGCTGTTCCTCGTACAAGAGATGTTCCAGTCCCCTAATTATATCTGTAGCCCTCTCTTGGAGTCTCTCCAGTATTTCCCTGTCCCTCTTGAACTGGGGAGCCCAGAACTGGATACAGAACTCCAGATGTGGTCTCAATAGGGGAGAACTTCTCCCAACCTGCTGGTGACTCTCATCTTTATGCACCTCAGGATACATTGGCCTTCCCGGCTACAAGGGCACATTGCTGTTCCATGAAGAACTTATTGTCCACCAGGACTCCAGAGTCCTTCTCCACACAGCTGTCAAGCCCTAAAGTACTGTGCATAGGTTATTCCTCCTCAGGTGCAGGACTCTACACTCATACTTGTTGAATTTTATTAGGTTCCCCTTTGCCCAACTATCCAGCCTGTCCATTCTCAACGAATGGCAGCACAGTCTGATCAGTCTGTAACTTCCAGGATCTTCCTTCTTGCCCTTTTTGGAGACTGGAGTGACACTGGCTTTCCTCCAGTCCTCAGGAACCTCTGATTTTCTCCATGATCTTTCAAACATGATGGAGGAACACCACCAGCAGCTCCCTCACCACTTGTGGGTACATCCCATTGGGACTCATGGATCTGTTTGTGTCTGGGTGTTCAGCTTGCTTAAATTATTTCTAACACCATCCTCCTCAACCAAATGAGTGTCTTCAATCCTTAAGACTTTCTCTTTTTACCTTGAGATGGCCATTCTTAGCAGCAAAGTCTAAAGTGAATAAGGCATTCAGTAACACCTCCTTCTCTGCATCCTCTGTCACCAGGGCTCCCAACCACATTTTCTTTATTCTTCCTTTTGCTACTGACATACTCAAAGAAGCCCTTCTTGTTCTCTTTTACTTCCTTTGACAGATGTAATTTCAAGAGGTCCCTGTCCTTTCTTGTTGCATCCCTAGATGATCTTCTAGGTCCCTTCCAACCCCTAATAGTGGACAATCCCTTTTTCCACATACTGTAAACCTCCTTCTTCCATTTGCTCCTGTTCTTTTTTCCAGTCTGATACTACCACTGTCCCCACTACCCATCTTTCTTAGTCTCCTAAGTCTTATGCTAGTACCAGCTTATTTTGCCCTCGGATATTTCTGCCAGCAGCTTCAGGATGCAGTAGGGATGCAGGGTAGAGGGGGATTTGTTTCTGACTTACGGATGGTCTAGTGTTATCATATTGTGAATCCTTGAAAGGAGGGCTGAAAGGAAAAGCCAATCTAGCTCTGTGCTTGCCCTGTGCAGATGGAGGCTGTTGAGAATTTAGCTGCCAAGTTTTTTCAGTTTTAGTTTTTTAGTTTTTTCAAAGTGCATGCTAATTGTTGGGTTTTTTTTGCCTCTAACAACAGCAACTGCTCTGTGAGTATCCTGAAGTTACATTTCAAATCCCTGTTGCAAAATAGANTATTTTAGATTCTCCTAAGCCACAAGAGCTAGATCTGTAAATTAAACAGATTTGCACTCAGTTGCACATTTTTAGGATCCGAGATTTGAAAAGAAGTACACTTATCTTGAGATTTGTAGTAAAACTGAGAGCTAGTAGTGCTGCTGTGTATTATAACCTTACTTCTGTGCAGGGTCTCTTGTGGTCATAAGTCTTTCCAGTTAATCCAGGCTTTGTTATTTTGGGGGAATGTAGTTATTGTAGAAGGTTGCATTCCCTGGGAGAAAAGCATTGCCTTATGTATTTAGGGCTGCTACTTTGCTGAATTTTTAATAATTACAGCAGCACATGTAAGCTCCTTGGACCCTATTGCACAGTCCAGATCACTATCAGGTCATGTCTGTGACATAGCTGAGCAGGCTGCTATGGTCTGAGATTGCATTTGCCATCACATTACCATTGCTTTATTTGGTGACCTTTTCCAAATTACCTAGTACCTTTTGGCTTCACACTGCTGTTGTGTAACCCACCCTACCAGTCTGTCTTGAACCTTGCCTAATGTTAAATGGGGTTCCTTTATTGAAAGTTACTTTTTAAAAGAATAAAAGGGACAGAGGGAGAGGGAATAAAGAACCATTTCGGTGGGTAGCAAAATTACATATACAAAATGAAGGAATGAATGAGCTTATTTTCCCATATAGAAGTTATCCTGCCCTATATTCTATATGTGATAGTTGCAAAGTTCCCTAAACATACAACTACAGAGCAGAGTTTGTATCCAAGTTTTACAATTTTTGTCGCATTGTCATTTTGGAGATTTTTAATTTTAAGGCTTGCTTCTTAAGTGACTACAGACCAAATATCCTGTTCCTTACAAACAATATTCTTTATTTAGTTTTTACTTCACTGGGTTTTTGCTGCTGAAGTTGCAAACAGTTTGGGTTAGAACATAGGATGGAACGACATGATTGCTCTTACTTTCATGAGATGCTGCAGAAGTTTAGTGTGCTACGCATCCTGCACACAAGAGCAGGATGCATGTGCTACCTTCTGTTTGTTGTCCTTTTTAGGTGTTTCATTTTGCAAATTCAATACATATGCTGTAATTTAAAGTATGAAAACATTTCTTTTTCTTCCTAGAGGAAGAATATAGCTAACAGTGTGTTTTATTATGTGTCTATACAGTTTGGCTGAGCAATTTTAGAACACCAAAAACATAATCCTGTAATACCTTTTATCCAGTAAAGCAAATGGGAATATCCTTCTTTTTTTTTTTTTTTTTTTTTTTCTTCTTTATAATTCTTATCTAGCTAAACATAAGAACCCTTGCACTTCACAGGTTTTGGGCGCTTCAGTGTGTACCTTGGAAAAAACACTGAAGTAAATGTTTTTCTGAAGAATAACAAAATACATATATAGTTGATCAAAATTTCTGTCAGTACACTGCTGTTCAGTTAAGTGTTGTCTTTCTGGGAAGGAATGGCCCTTTTTCTTGCCAAGGATTTAGTTGGTGTCAGTACAGCCAATTACGAGGGATTCATAGTATTCCTGTGGATTCAGTTATGGGACTGAACTGCCAAAACATGGTACTTTTAAAAGTGATGGTTAAATGCTTCAAAGAATGTGGTGGGGACTTGCACGTTTTATGATTGTTTCTCTAGAAGTTTAATGTGCCTTCTCCCAGAAGTGGGAGCCATGAGATGGAGGCTGCGTTCCTGGGTCTGCAGTTTATTTGTACAATACCAAAGAAGGAATTATTTCTGTCATCTTTATTTCTGTTTTCTTGTGTGCAAAATGGGATGCTACCATTTTTGGATGTTACTGTCTTCACTCGTGCCTTTGCAGTATTTGGGTGAAAAATAGTGAGATTCCAAGCCTTTCTGTAACTTAGTTTTGATCTCATTAAACGTCTCTACAAGGGCATTCAGGTCGCCCTTATGCAATGAAATTTCTCTCCCTTTCTGTAAACTGTTTGTACTTATTTACTTGATTTTGATCATTCATCCCCTGGGCCTTTCACCTTCCCTTCCCATCATTGTTTGTTCTGATATCTTTTTGGAGTCTGAGTGAAACCATACACCATGGGGGCTTCCTGGAGGCATGGAGCTCTGTGGTTTGCAAATTGTACGTTATTTGAAGTATTGACTCACGACAGCAGCCATTGCTTAGTGAATGAGAACTGTGGTGCAACAAGGACATTAACCCTGTGAGGCCAATCCATGTTTNACAACAAAAAAACAAATAAAACCACAAAGAACCTCACAAAACAAAACCACCCCAACTGTAAAATTGTTTGTTTTCTGAGATAAATGGGTCATATATATTTTAGATTCTCCTAAGCCACAAGAGCTAGATCTGTAAATTAAACAGATTTGCACTCAGTTGCACATTTTTAGGATCCGAGATTTGAAAAGAAGTACACTTATCTTGAGATTTGTAGTAAAACTGAGAGCTAGTAGTGCTGCTGTGTATTATAACCTTACTTCTGTTTGGGGTTTTGGTGGTTTTTTTTTGGTTTTCCTTTTCTTGTGGTCTTCCAATGAAGCAATTCAAGAGAGAATCAAGTTCAGGGAAATCTTTGAGGAGTATAAATGTTTTCTGCATTGCTCTAAAGTCTCCAAGACTACTTATACTGTTCAATACCTACCTTTTTTCACTAAGTTTTGCAACCCGTAGTTATTATCTTTTATTTGCATTCCTGATTGCTTCTTGAGTTTTTCTTTTCTAGTTGATGGAAGCAGACTTTGTTTTCTCCTAGTTAATGATATTCCTTATCTGTCCTTGGAAACAGTTCTCCTGAAAAGTCTGGACTTCTGGAAGCCAGCTTTAGCCTCAGCAGTGATGTCTTCTGCTACTTTGTAGGTCATTTTGGTTATAAGAACCTTAAAATGGGTAAGAGGCAGGAAAATAGCTGAGCTGCATGAGCATTTATACAAGTTTGCTTCATAAATTCAAACTAATTATTCAAATTGCATAGAGGTTCAGTGGAAAATGCTGTGCTGCTTTGTCCTGAGGATGTCTTTAGAAGTATTTACTATGAAGTTGTGCAGCTGTGGAAATCCCCAGGCTTCTCTGGAGTTCTGTGGGGAGATTTCCTATTTCTTCTGGAGGCAGTTGCAGAATAGAGGTGCCTAACTAGTGTATTGACTTGGTAGCTGCCAATGAGATCCTCACTGGTGANTTTTTTTTTTTTTTTCTTCTTTATAATTCTTATCTAGCTAAACATAAGAACCCTTGCACTTCACAGGTTTTGGGCGCTTCAGTGTGTACCTTGGAAAAAACACTGAAGTAAATGTTTTTCTGAAGAATAACAAAATACATATATAGTTGATCAAAATTTCTGTCAGTACACTGCTGTTCAGTTAAGTGTTGTCTTTCTGGGAAGGAATGGCCCTTTTTCTTGCCAAGGATTTAGTTGGTGTCAGTACAGCCAATTACGAGGGATTCATAGTATTCCTGTGGATTCAGTTATGGGACTGAACTGCCAAAACATGGTACTTTTAAAAGTGATGGTTAAATGCTTCAAAGAATGTGGTGGGGACTTGCACGTTTTATGATTGTTTCTCTAGAAGTTTAATGTGCCTTCTCCCAGAAGTGGGAGCCATGAGATGGAGGCTGCGTTCCTGGGTCTGCAGTTTATTTGTACAATACCAAAGAAGGAATTATTTCTGTCATCTTTATTTCTGTTTTCTTGTGTGCAAAATGGGATGCTACCATTTTTGGATGTTACTGTCTTCACTCGTGCCTTTGCAGTATTTGGGTGAAAAATAGTGAGATTCCAAGCCTTTCTGTAACTTAGTTTTGATCTCATTAAACGTCTCTACAAGGGCATTCAGGTCGCCCTTATGCAATGAAATTTCTCTCCCTTTCTGTAAACTGTTTGTACTTATTTACTTGATTTTGATCATTCATCCCCTGGGCCTTTCACCTTCCCTTCCCATCATTGTTTGTTCTGATATCTTTTTGGAGTCTGAGTGAAACCATACACCATGGGGGCTTCCTGGAGGCATGGAGCTCTGTGGTTTGCAAATTGTACGTTATTTGAAGTATTGACTCACGACAGCAGCCATTGCTTAGTGAATGAGAACTGTGGTGCAACAAGGACATTAACCCTGTGAGGCCAATCCATGTTTTGAATTTGGAGACAAAAAAAAAAAGTAATTGTTCTTAATAGTGTGCACTGATTTCAAGGAAGTCTGTGTAAAGCAGTCTTTGGTTTGTGTTTTCACAAAGGAAGTTCAGTGTTTAATAAAGAATAGGAAATAACTGGAGCTTCAGTAGATCTGTTTTGATAGAGGAGTCTGCTGTAAGATGATTTTATATAATATTATCCATGAGTAACAAAAGCATTTCCTGCCTGTATCTACAGTGTTACTGTATTAAAAAGCTGCAGAAAATACTTTAAAAGTACTTAATACCTGGCATAAAAGTTATAGGTAGAGAGAACATTCATCCTGCCAAGAAAATTCTTTTGTCTAACATCTGAGGTTGTAACTTCAATCACAGAAGTTTGATGTTGTATACTTTTGTGTTGTAGGTTTTATTGTAATAGTTTTTTAAACCTCTAAGACCTCATTTCCCCCCACCCCTTTCCCTCTCAAATCTCCACCCCTATCCCACCAAAGTATTCCAGATTAAGAAATGAAGGTAATTTGGAGAATTTGTTCTTCCCCGCTAAAAATTATGAGCTACCCAATTTAATTTTTCTAATGTTCTACCCTAATCTTGCCTTACTCTCCCCTCCCCACTTTCTTCTCTGCCTGTTCACCTTTTCTTACCCCTGCAGCCCTTTCCTCTGCCAACCATCATTGCTTCCACAACCCTTAGCAGCTTCAGCTACGTTTTGTTTTTATAACGTAAATACATAAATAACTACAGAACCCTGAACCAAGAAAATGGACCTGTGCCCATCCCTTCAGTTACTTTGTTTCACTCTAAACTGTCTTTTTGTGCATAAATGAAGAATATTGTTTGTATGGTACTGTATTTTTCTGTGTGCCTGAGGTCTTCCATTCTGTACGTAGTTTTGCTGCCAGGTGTGTAGTTACTTCTGAATACATTAGCTTACCTTCTCACTTTATTGTCTCTGAAAGAGCAATAACATTCCTTCTTTCCAGTTTGATCAGTTAATGTGGAAATGTGTTAGTCAAAGAGCTGTTTGCCTGTGCATTCCTAAAGTATCAGCTCATTGAGATTGGTATTATAATGTGAATACATCATGAAGAATATGTGTTTGTTTTGTTTATGATTGCAATGAATTATCTTTTCAAGCTAGCACAATGGTAACGTGGGCTGTGCCAAGCAGCATGTGCCAGGTAACAAACGCTACAGGCAGAAGAGAAAGATGTTTTCAAGACTGAAAATGTGCTAAAGAATGCAAGTTCCTGCTGACAGGGGCAGGCTGTATATCATGAACTGAGGATTTTCTTTTCATGGCTCATTACAATTGACTGTTCTCACAAGTACCTCCTCAGAAGATGTACAAAGATTATAGTCCCTCTGGAGTTCATGTGGAAATTGATGCCTGGTTCCCCCGTCCCTGACTTCTTTCCCTAGTTTTTCTTCATGTTTCCCTTGTCATGCTCTAAGTAAGTTCAAGGACATAAAGTAACTGTTTTTAGTTGTGGTTTTTGTTTTTCTGTCTTGAAACTGTGCACAATCAGAGCAAGATTGACTTAGTAAATTATAAGCATTTTTATTTTTTACTTGAAGTGAAACTTAAGGTTGGGTTTAATGACCCAAACTCTGAGTTGCTCTTCCTTTTAAAAGAAGTTGAGTATTTTAAGAATACTGTTCCATTGACCAAGCCATATGAAGGCGCCATACAGAATTTCTTTTTCAGATTTTTTTGAGTAAATGCGAATATATTTGCCAATTTATTCCTATGAGAAATCAAATTAACTCACACCTGTGAAATTAGAATAAATTTACTGTTCCTGTCCAGTTCATCAATGTGCATTTCANGAGTCTGAGTGAAACCATACACCATGGGGGCTTCCTGGAGGCATGGAGCTCTGTGGTTTGCAAATTGTACGTTATTTGAAGTATTGACTCACGACAGCAGCCATTGCTTAGTGAATGAGAACTGTGGTGCAACAAGGACATTAACCCTGTGAGGCCAATCCATGTTTTGAATTTGGAGACAAAAAAAAAAAGTAATTGTTCTTAATAGTGTGCACTGATTTCAAGGAAGTCTGTGTAAAGCAGTCTTTGGTTTGTGTTTTCACAAAGGAAGTTCAGTGTTTAATAAAGAATAGGAAATAACTGGAGCTTCAGCCTGCAAAGTCAGAGGGAGTTCTTCATTAACACTATGATACAAAGCCCCAAATGAGATTAAGANAACCTCTAAGACCTCATTTCCCCCCACCCCTTTCCCTCTCAAATCTCCACCCCTATCCCACCAAAGTATTCCAGATTAAGAAATGAAGGTAATTTGGAGAATTTGTTCTTCCCCGCTAAAAATTATGAGCTACCCAATTTAATTTTTCTAATGTTCTACCCTAATCTTGCCTTACTCTCCCCTCCCCACTTTCTTCTCTGCCTGTTCACCTTTTCTTACCCCTGCAGCCCTTTCCTCTGCCAACCATCATTGCTTCCACAACCCTTAGCAGCTTCAGCTACGTTTTGTTTTTATAACGTAAATACATAAATAACTACAGAACCCTGAACCAAGAAAATGGACCTGTGCCCATCCCTTCAGTTACTTTGTTTCACTCTAAACTGTCTTTTTGTGCATAAATGAAGAATATTGTTTGTATGGTACTGTATTTTTCTGTGTGCCTGAGGTCTTCCATTCTGTACGTAGTTTTGCTGCCAGGTGTGTAGTTACTTCTGAATACATTAGCTTACCTTCTCACTTTATTGTCTCTGAAAGAGCAATAACATTCCTTCTTTCCAGTTTGATCAGTTAATGTGGAAATGTGTTAGTCAAAGAGCTGTTTGCCTGTGCATTCCTAAAGTATCAGCTCATTGAGATTGGTATTATAATGTGAATACATCATGAAGAATATGTGTTTGTTTTGTTTATGATTGCAATGAATTATCTTTTCAAGCTAGCACAATGGTAACGTGGGCTGTGCCAAGCAGCATGTGCCAGGTAACAAACGCTACAGGCAGAAGAGAAAGATGTTTTCAAGACTGAAAATGTGCTAAAGAATGCAAGTTCCTGCTGACAGGGGCAGGCTGTATATCATGAACTGAGGATTTTCTTTTCATGGCTCATTACAATTGACTGTTCTCACAAGTACCTCCTCAGAAGATGTACAAAGATTATAGTCCCTCTGGAGTTCATGTGGAAATTGATGCCTGGTTCCCCCGTCCCTGACTTCTTTCCCTAGTTTTTCTTCATGTTTCCCTTGTCATGCTCTAAGTAAGTTCAAGGACATAAAGTAACTGTTTTTAGTTGTGGTTTTTGTTTTTCTGTCTTGAAACTGTGCACAATCAGAGCAAGATTGACTTAGTAAATTATAAGCATTTTTATTTTTTACTTGAAGTGAAACTTAAGGTTGGGTTTAATGACCCAAACTCTGAGTTGCTCTTCCTTTTAAAAGAAGTTGAGTATTTTAAGAATACTGTTCCATTGACCAAGCCATATGAAGGCGCCATACAGAATTTCTTTTTCAGATTTTTTTGAGTAAATGCGAATATATTTGCCAATTTATTCCTATGAGAAATCAAATTAACTCACACCTGTGAAATTAGAATAAATTTACTGTTCCTGTCCAGTTCATCAATGTGCATTTCACTAATGTTTACTCATATATATAATTACGTTTTGGGGTTTTTGCTGGAGAAAAAGCAGGGGGTGATTCTCATTTAGAACTTGTTTCTTATAAGCACAAGACATTTGGAAAAAATTACATGTAGATTAACAACAGACTTTTAAATGTCTTTATTAAAGCTCAGAAAAAATGCTGATACTCATAAGGAGACTGCAGTAGATTTTTGCAAATGACTTTGAATAGCCTTTCTGTAATTTTCTTAGAGGACAGATCTGTGACATACATAAATGATTGATTTAAGGATGATTAAGGAGAGAGAAATGTAAACATGGAGGAAGGGTCTTTGTTACTCAGATTCTGGAGTTTCCTGTTTTTGCTTGCTGCTGGTTGGCAATCTACTGCTAGACCTGTTGATTCTTTCTGTACTTAAAACCTTTACGCTTATGTTACATGTTTTGATTTCAGGACACACATATGTATGGATTACACATAAAATAAGTGGAAGCATGCTACGGATTCCCTGCTACTTTTGTTGAACCAGGTACTTAGAATTGGTTTGAGATGGAAGGAGGAAAAGACCAGCTGTAAGCAAATTGACAGAGGGTGTTTCACTCCACCCCTGATGATTATTTCTAATTGAAGATGTCTGAGCCAGTCTTAATACAATTTAGTTATCACCAGCCAGAAGGATTTTATTTATGGAACAGGGCCTGTTGGAACTTCCTCCGACCCCAGAGAAGCTGTGAACGGCAGAGCGCTGATCCAGCAGGCATGCCCGGCCAGCCTGTGCATTTCTTTAATAAGGCAGGGATTGATGTCTTTTGCAGTTCAGGGGTTAGGTAAACAGCAGTCCCTCGGTTCAAGGCTCTCCATGTTCGGTTGTTTGTTTATATGGATCTCAGAAGGTTAGGTTAGCCTTTCTGACATCCCAGGGGAGCTTTCCTGACCATGGTATAACCTCATCTGCTCCAGAATTGCTCAGGAGGTGTTGCATCCCTTTGTAATAAAAGGCACCAACTGGATGGAGTGTGCAGATTGTACCTAGTCTTTAGGAAAGGTGGATGTCATCAGAGTGGTTGGAACACTGAGCGTCATTAATACTTAGTAAATAATTTGCACATGTAGTATATGTAATTACTGTGCTTCCATTCTCAGACTTGATATTTGCACAGAAAGATGACAAGGGCATATAATTTAGCCTCTTAAGTTTGCAGTTTTGAAAAATCAGTGGCATACATGACTAATTTCACCAGACTTTGAGTTCTGTGCATCTTAGTAATTTGTGGCTTTGTTGAGGTGACAGTGGTAGTCCATTAAATTAGATAGAAGAAACCCTGAATAAATAAGTGGCCATGTTAATAATTTTCCAATTAAAAAATAATTGATGATTAAATGTTGAATAATACGGTGAGTTAGAGCATTCATCACACAAGGTTCATTTCTACAGCTATTGTGTCCCAGTCCCTCTCCTCCACAGAGGCTGATGGTGGTCCCGTGAGAATGGAGTGATTCAAATTCCTGTGGGCCTTCCTGCAATATAGTTCTGATGAGTGAAGTTGCTGTGGAATTTGAGGGTGATGTTGCTCAGGGTTTTGTTGTGTGTGTGACTGGCTGCTTTTAAAATGTGACATGTTATGAAGTTAGACTAAATTCCAGAATTTGTTGAATAAGTTTTTGTTGATTGTCTGGTGATTCGGACTTAATTTTCTTGCAGCAGCTCCAGCCTGTAGCCATGTAGACCCAAACAGACAGTAATAAATTAGCCTCACAGCTTGTGAAGGCTAATCTGCATACAGATAGGGAAACTGAGGCAGAAGTGTGGGCTGTGAATTTCTACAGGACATTTCCGAGAGAGCTATCTACTCACCCTTTCTGACTTTAACTCCCAGTGTTAATGCTGCTTGACCTTCAATGTCATAGTTTTCTTAGGAAACTGTGCCTGCTCTAGAGCTTTTCAGGAAACCTGAACTTTGTCCTGTGGTCTCAGCTAGGACAGTGCTATTGAAGTAGCCTGTAAAATTCCATATGGGTGGCATCCCAGCTGAAAGACGAGGTGTTCAGAGTGGGAGGGGGTGGCCACTTCCATGCTGGTTGAGGTTTCAAGGTGCCAAAATATTAATGTCTTGTCACTTTTAAATAATGTGTGGGGTCTAACTGAAATGTTGGGTTTCATATTTAATCAGTATTAATATGATAACAGGATTGTGATAACTGAAGCGAACACAAAGAGATTATCTTCTTAGCCAAATGCATCCATTAGCTAGGAAATATAGGTTTCTTTTAAATGAAGCAGACAGATGGGCTATTGGAGGTGACTGAGAACCGGAGGGGGAGAGGGGTAAGAGGTGAAAGTTGAGGTTTAGAAAATCTCTATAAAAATAAAAACAAACCATCCATCTTGATGGTTGGCGTTTTACCCTCCCGTTGCACTTTAGGGATGGTGCTCCGATTTCTATCAAGAACATTATGCTGAAACTTAATCTAACTGAGCACTTACTCTTGCCAAACTCTGTCTCAGCAACTGTTCTGCTCCCCCAGAAAGAAGTGGCCAACAGAGCTTCAAATACAGGATAGTGCTGTGCCATCTTCAGAAAGATTGCTGCTTTGAGAACCCAGGGGAAGGCAGATTGCGTCTTGTCCCTCTAGTTTTTTTTGCTTTTTGGTAGAGGAGTGTGTTGGGGAAACAAAATCTTGTTACAGTATTTCAGAGTGTTTGTAAAATATTCTTCTGTATGTATTTATTCTTTCTATATGTATTAATTCCTATCTAATAAATCTTGCAACAATGTTTGTAGCCAGTGCTTGAAACCAAGGTAATAATAGTATAAATAGTTTTAGATAATGTAGATAACAAGAAGAAAATAACAATTAGAAGAATTTTACGAGATGGACAATTCACTAAGAAAGATGGAGTAAGATAATACCCTTTAAAAAAAAAAGTCTGTAACAGCACAAACATGACACTGGTGACAGGAAATATCTGTCTTGCCAACCTTCCCTGAACTGGCCACAGCCTCACATCAGCACCACTGGCGAGGCCAGTTGTGGGTGTTGGACCCTCAATCTGAGGACCAGCTGGCTCTGTTCTGCCACAAAGTCAGGGTACTTTTGATTATTCCTCCCCTGGATTTTGAGGAAGGTGTTAAGCTTCCTTTGGCCAAGCTTTGTGTGGGGTTTTGAATCTGGTGATGATGGAAAGATACAAAAGGAAAAGAAGTGTGGCAGGTGTGAGAAGCAGCATCCCATTCCTCTTCTGTCTGGTGTTTACAGGCTTCACACAAAGTTTCATAAATAAATTTTATATTCTTAGATTAACTTTTTTTGTCTATTACTTCTGCTTGATTTTCCTTTTAAACATTAAGATTTAAAAAAAATGCGATGCATGGATGTCCAAAGTGGACTCTTCTTGTCCCTTTACACTTGAAAGTCTGTAAAACAGTGCCAAATTAATAGTGACAGGTTCTTTAAGGAGCATGAACAGAATGTTCTTGCAACTTCTGGGTCCAGGATGCTTTTAGAAATATGTCTTTTCCCATGGTGTCCCTTAATTATGTAGGCTGATTTATTTTCCTCTCCCTGTTAACTATCACCTGTTAGGGTAGGAGAAAAAGATCCTAGAGAGATTGGGTAGAGGCAGGTAATGGCTTAGAGAAGGGAAGGCTGTGGCAGGACCCCATTCTCCGGCAGCAGCGGGAGAGATGGGGAGGTGCGTGTGCTTCACTGGCTTTGTGAGGGGGTGCAGGAGGCATGGAGCCCTTTTCCAGACTGCCCTGTCATTCCTACTTGGGAATCTGACACATGGGCCCACTTTCTTTCATGTGTTGTTTTTAAGGAGGGAGGGAGGTGACTGAGTGGCTAGCCCCTTGACAGGGCAGTTTTAATACATTCATAAAACTTTTATTGGGCTGCCACCCTTCCAGATAAATATTTTCTGAGTTTATGGGTTTATTTTAAGGATTGAAGCTTAATAGCAGCTTTGTATCCCTATCCGTCCCCAAAATAGCCTTTTGGCAAGCCCCATCTCTGAAGGCTGCCATGCTTTTCTAGGTCTTAGGAGTTTCTTCATAGCTAAATTATTACCCTTTTGCCTCCTTCCAGCTTTGTATGACTAAATGAGACCAACTGTTAACTGAGCGTTTCCCCTTCCCCCAACCTTGCTGAGAGCTGAAAGATGATCCAATGTACCATATTTGGTCATCATGAAAGAAGGAAGATTGCAGTAGTTATAAATTTTTCTTTTATTAAATTGGGTTTGTTAGACCTGTTTTATTTGTCTTAGGTATCAGTCTCTATCTTAACACTGCATGTGATTTTAAGATGGTATAGACTGGTGGTATTTCAGATGTGCTGGTGCTTTTCAGGCACTTTCTTAATGTGCTTCCACAAATGTAAAAGCTTTACAGCATGTCTCATATTCAGTGGTGAAACCAGTGGGCTGACAGCCAAGGCTATACAAAGAAATGCTGTATGTAGTGCTCAGAGGAAGATGGAGCTGCAGTTTGAATATCCATGCCTTTTGATTTCACTCTATTGTGTCCAGAGGTTTTATGAATTTCAGTGCTCCAGATTGACCTGGGCAATGTGTGTTTTGCCTGTTCTTGGGAGTGCTGTTGTGTATGATCCCTGTGTGTTTCAAGTCCTGAAATAGGAACATTTCTACCACCTGGAGCACTGCTTCCTATTACTGGCTCTTTGTATCCCCTTGCAGTTGTTGATCTTCCCTCTTTTCTCACCAGACACAGTTGGTATCTAGAAGGAAAGTGTACTGTTCCTTCATTTGCCCAGCTGTATTTTGTGACACTACCTTCAATTACAGATTTCCTGAAGAGCAAACTTCTGACATATGGGGATTGTATGTAGCATCCTTCATCTTCTCTCAGGTTTTACAGGGGTGAGGAGACTTTCTCTGCAGAGTGCAGGAACCCCTTCACGTGTGAGTGCTGGTCCCTCGGAAATACGCTGTGCAATGGGTAAGAAACAAATTCAGAGATGGTTGTGAAAGGCTAGACTAGAAGTCACTAAGCCAAAGTAGAATCTTCTGGACAACAGAAGAGACTAGAATAAACTTTAATTCTCATAACAAGGTCTCTTGGTTCGGACAGATGTTAAAAACAACCAACCCCACTTGTTTTATTTTGGGTGAGCTTGACAAATCGTACATAGTTGGGGAAGGCCCTCTTCCAAGCCAGTCACAGTTCAGCAACGCATTTCCTGGCTCATTGTTGTTGGCTTTTTTTTGTTTGTTTTTGTTGGTTTTTTATTCCCTAAAAACATAAATATCTATTTTGGTACAAGACAATACCCTAGACTTTTGTTTCTATATTCCATGACTTCTGTTTTTTTTATGCCAGCACATCTTGGGGCTTGTTCTAAAAATGGAGTTGATGTAATAATCATGTCTTTGTGGACATCTAGATCCTCACTCCTTGTAACCATCTAACTTGCTGCTTATATTAGGAAAATTTCTTTTTTCAGGACTGTTTTCCTGCAAATGTTGCACTGATAATTAAAGAAACAATCATAGGGGTGAAAAAAGTAATATATTCAGTGTAAGAATGAATTCAGACAATTTAGATGTTTAACTTGCCACAATCTGCCTATGTCAGTACAAGGCAAAGAGGTTAAGGCATGTTTTTTTTCAGAAGACTGAGCTCTGGCAATGTACACATTATGCAGAGTTCTTGTCTGGCATAATTCTGGGCAAAGCTGGACAGTTTGAATTTTTGTACAATCATATATGCTTTTTTTCTATATTATTTAAATATAATGCATAGTAACAGTTTCAAGTCTAGTCCTGCTGCTGCCTGAATGTTATGCAAGCAGATGGAGTTTATCTTTTTCTGCTTCAGTGAAAAAAGGGATCACCTGTTCCAAAGATAGGAAGCCAAGATCTAGAAAGGTTAAATAAGTTTCCAGCACTTTTATGGCAGCACAGTGAAGAGGACCCTTGTAGTTTTCTTTATCACCGGTATAAGACTCAGTTCAAGAAGCTTTTTCAGCATGTTTGATTTTAGGTTAGTTATCAGGTCTGCCAGTAGCTTGCTTTGTTTGCTTGCTTGTCAAAGTGGTGTGTTCTGATCCTCTGATGAGGCATTCATCCTCTGACGAGGATTATTCTTCAGAAGAAAGCTGGTGGTTACCTAGTTTTTAACACTTGTAAAACAATTTGGAAAGATAACTGCATGTACACTTTCAAGAGAGATCTCACTAGCTTTGAGATGTTCCCTGGATAATCTGATAATTATCCTTAATTTCTAGGATGTTATGGTTGTAAGAACCCAAATATCCAAGTTTTTAACAAATGGATCTTTTTTTCTCTCCTGGTACCTTCAGTGTCATGTTTTGACAAGACTTTCCCCATTTCAAAGCACTTGATACACATCAGTGTACCTGCCACAGCAAAATAGTGTAACTGGCAATGTTCCACAGTCTGTTCTCTATTGCCCTTAGTGACACTTGATCTTTGGATGTGTAAGGTTCAGGAGGATACGTTATAGAACTGTGCTATGGAAGATGTTCCATAGACTGTCCTTTCTTTCTTTTAATGCTACTTATAATGCGATGACAGTAGCAGCCACTGTCTCATGTTAAACGCCATTTTATATTAATCCTTTTTTCAGTTAAGTTTTAAGGAAAAAAAGAAAAGCTAGTGGCAAGATTTTATCCTCTTCATAAATAATTTGGGAGCAAAATATGGGAATAGTGAATGTAAGTATTACCCAAAGTACCAAATAAAATAGAAAATTTCTCTGCCTACATTATAGACTAAATGGATACATATAGCTATTAATGAGTTTCACAATGTACTGTGATGCAAAAAATAGCCGTAATGACAGAACAAGTACAGAAACTGATACTAGATGTTATTCTGTATTTTCTAGAAAACGTAGAATTAAGAGAGCTGGGTGGTTTTTGTTTGTTTGAGGGTTTTTTACCAGTAACCTTGGAAGACCTACAGCTTAGGCAAGCTGAGGGACACTTAATAGTCTTATTCAACTTTTGAGCTCTGTATCTACATACTCTTTCATGATGGTTTAAAATGTCATATTGACCAAAAATTAGTGCTGCTTAAGGGTGTAATTTACCTTCAACACAATTCTACTTGCTGGTGTATGGATGGATCAAGCACTGTGGTTATGGGAAAATATTAACTGCACACATGAGTTTTTTCTCTGGAAGCAGAAGCAGTGAAACAATGAACAAATACCGCTTTAGGGGGGAAAAAAATGCACCTCTCAAGTTTTGTTGTAAAATAATTAGCCTTCTGTGGTAAGCACAGAAAAAGGACAGGAGCTGCTCAGTTGCCTGTGATTTGACTTAAAAGTTTATGACCTTGAGTAATATGCTGCTCAACTGCACTTAACAAAAGCATATTTGATGAAATGTTAAGCTTATGAATTACATTTGCATGGAAAGCCTTTTTTTAAATTTGTGAAATTGGAAATAAATCAAGATCTTCAGACTTCAGTTGGATTGTTTAAACATGAAATTAAAAGGAACAGGCTGTTTCATCAACAAAGACACTTTGTAAACTTGACAAATAAGTTGTAGCTTTTCTTCAGATTAAAAAAAGGACTAAGTATTTCAAGGTATTGTGTAAAGAGTTGTAGCATTCTTAACCCAATATTGTAAGCGATGACAGATTAAATAATGCCATGAACTCATAGAAGCCAAACAAGCAGAACTGCCTTGGCCTGGGTTTCTTTATTTTCAATCGAAATGTCTATTCACTAGGGCTATAATAACTTGAGCACAAGTTGTATTATAATTTTGAGGTTTCTGTAAGGCAGTATTGTTCCTGTTTTCTTTTATATGACCAACAGTTGTTGGTTCAGTTGTATTTTTGTTTCACCAGTTGAATGTCTAGAGTTACAGTTTATACTTAAACAGGTAGAGTCCAATTCACTTTTGAGAGAATCAATGTGCTGTCC
The DNA here is from genome assembly GCA_013401355.1 of Ceyx cyanopectus. Taxonomy (NCBI): domain Eukaryota; kingdom Metazoa; phylum Chordata; class Aves; order Coraciiformes; family Alcedinidae; genus Ceyx; species Ceyx cyanopectus. The sequence goes on along the minus strand of VYZU01061726.1, from coordinate 28,719 downwards.
CTGCTAAATGTAGCAGCAAGAGCTGTTATCCCTTGTATGAAGTTGACAACCCAAGGGCTTGCATGGTTTCAGAGAGCCTATTATTAGTTTTTTATTGCTTGGTGAGTTTTGTTTGCTTTGTTGCCTTTAGTAATACATTGGAATTATTATTATTTATATTGCATGGGTTTTTTTTAAAGTAGTTGGGTACTAATGTTTTGGAACAAAAATCGGAAGTGTTTCCTTGGTTGCACTGGATGTTATAATTACTGTATAATAATGAAAGTACTTTTTTCTTATGGTGCTTTTTACTCTATTTTTTTTCCACCTTTTAGGGGATCAGCTTTGATGCTAAAGCAATATATAAAACATTTCCACTGAAAACGAAATTTCCTTGGAAAGCTGAATATGTTTTTAGGTCACAAGAAAGTTTGAAATGCACAATGGCTCTGAACATTAATTTTTCACTTTGTCCCTGTAACTCTTGAAGAGAGATTTGCATTTTTTTGGCATTGCTCTAGTAGTCTGGTCTTCATAGACTTGCCATCTGTAGTGTCTTTGTGCTAAGTTCCCCCTGGGGCACCATATTATGTTTTATTTCACAGTTTCAATTGCTGATGTATGGGCTCTTCTGTTAAATAACTTTTATTTTCTCTGCCATTATGCCTACAAACTTTACTTGATTTGCGTTACATACAAAATGATTTCCTCTCGTGGTGTTTGGAACTGGTTTGTAATAGAGTTACTGTTGTGTAATTCTGACTGAAAGTTACAAGTTTATCAACAGAAAGTGCTTATTCTGTTTTTAAATTTGTGGTTTTTTCCATTAATCATTAACTATATATCCAATATGTGTGCTGGTTTTTATCATTTAAATAAAACAAACTGCTATTTCATATATGCTGCACATTAAGAATTACTAAAGATTCACTGGTATGTAGAGCACTTATTGCTGTGAACACAAGTGAAGAGCTTCTCTAAACAATTGATTTGAGATGTCATAAATGGCACAAGTGCCGAGAACTATTGCACTCAACTACACTGACGCATCTCCGTAGATTGAGTCGCTGTTTATCTTGGTGATAGTTACCGTCTGAATGCTCAAACCCTATCACAAATCTTCTGTAAATTCATAACCTTAGACATCTCTTTAAATCCCAGTGAAGATGTTCTCTCATGTATGTGAATTGCCAAGGAGAATGTTCACAGTTACTGAAGCTCAGCTGATAGGAACTAACTTGATTTTGTGTCTGAGCTGTAAAATGACAAATAGTTGAAAATTATATCCCTTGTGCCAAGAGCAGGGATTGCTGCCTGCAACTGTAGAGTTCTTCAGAGCAATTCAAGAAAATAGGCAGGTGTTAGCTTTTGAATACATTCCTTCTTCTCTGTTCTGGCCATTCTGTGACTAGACCCTGATACTCTAACTGACTGTTCTTAGAGATTCGCAGACTTCTTGTGCTTTCTACCTGGCTCTCTTACTTCACCCCACTTCTCTTGCACTCTTAGCTTGTTATGTCTGTGATGAAAAAGACTAAGTGTGAAGATAATTCTCTTGCCATTGTATCCTTTACTTAGGCGTACCTGTGGTAGGTGTATTAGTGACATTAATGGTGGTCAAGCTTGCAGATTTGGTGGTTGTACTTACTGTGAAGCATGTTGAATCCATTCTATCAAAATAGGTAGTATTGCAATTAATGAATTCTTTAATGTGTCATTTATAAATCATGCCCCAAAAATTCCAGAAGCTTGCTGAATTTTGAAATGCAGACTGGCCATGTTTGGCTTGGGAGGCTGAATACTCATGCAGTGCACGTCACACTGATGTATACTGGATAATGTCATGGCATTTAAAAATACACAGTATCTTTTGCGATGGTGCAAAGCCATACGTGTAAACACTGTGTATATTGTGGCTCCACATCTTCAGCTTGTGTGGTATGATGTACACACTCATGTGCACGCCCACACGCTAAACCTTTGCAGGTCAAAAAGTGAGGATAAACTTTTGAACCCAGCTGCTTCCAAATTAAGTACATGTGCAGGGACCACCAAAGCTGGGGTTACCGTATTCCGGAAAAGTGCCGGACACTAACACCCACATATTGTACTGCAGGAGACTTCTTGTCTTCCTTTAGAGCCTGAAGGATGATGCCTTGAAAACACACTGTTCTCTTTGCCCTTTCCTTGTCACCAGAAAGGACAGGCAGCAGTTTGGTGACTTCTCACTTCGTTATTGAAATGGGACTGATACAGTAATCAGGATGCTACATATGGAGCTTTTTAAATTACTGCTCTTCAGTCTTTTGTTAGCCTTCATTATTCCTGAAGATTTTTTTTTCAAGTCATAAAAATGACATTTTTAATATGCAGAATTAAAAAAAGGCAATATGAAGAATACGTTTTTGTCAATAAGCTTTTACTTTTTAAACCAGTTATCTTAGTTTCTGCTCTAGGTATTTTAATTGAAGATTAACTACTGTTAAAGAGTATACAAATTTAGGTAGTATATATTTGAAGTTGTAAAATAGGACTGAATAAAAGGTGGAAATAGAGTGGCCTGTCCATTATAATTTTAGATTTCAGAGTACAAACTAACCTTCAGCATAGGCGACTGAGAGGTTCTTCTAATGTTAAGGCTATTCTCTTTTTTTTTTTTCCTTTTTTCAATGAAATTCACTAAAAGTATACTTTTGAGTTGCAAGGAGAGCAAGTCTCACCTGTTTTATTTCTGCTGTCTTTTTATTAAAAAAGCTTGTTAGGTCAAAGATGATGCATGTAAACATGAAACAAAAATCCTAAAAACAATTGCTATATCCTTCTCACTTCTGACTCGCTGCAGAAATTATCTTGAACTCCTTTCTTAGTAACTTTTTGCCAAATACAGGAAATAAGACTGATTAATTCATGCTTCCAAAGTGGTAATTTTCCATACACCTAGAGCAGAACTCATACCACACAGGTTGTCTCAAGTATTTGCATTTAAGACATGGAACCTGATTTTTGTTTGAGGTGGAGGGATTTGAAGGTGCTGGTTCAGTCTAACTACCTACATGTCCCTTGGGCAAACTACCGTATTTCCTGCTATAGAGTTAGGCTCTTCCGAATAAAAGGATAACTATTGTGAGGAAAATAATGTTCAGACTTGCTGTTTAAACCTATTTGGAAGGGAGTACACGTGGTAGATTTTTGTAAAGGCTCTTTTGTAAAGATTTTTGTCACCTCAGTTTTTACTAGACATTGAATATTAGCAATGTGAATATTAACATCATGTGTAGATCTATAGCCTTGATGAAGTGGGTGTAAAACAAACACTTTAAGTTCCCTTATCAATATGCAGGATGAGGGAATGCTGTTGCTGCCATTTTGATGGGTGAAGGCTGAATTAGCTTAATGAAGCTTGGGAGTGGGGTTGCCATATAAAGCTCCTCTGAGATGCCTTCCTCATTGGACTGCTTCCTCACATGCTCTGAGACAGCTCTGCACTGTGCTGCTCTCAGCATGGCATGTAGGCCTTTAAAAGGAGAATGTGACTCAATATTGTGGTGTGCTGCAGACTTCCTCCTCCTCCAGTGTCTCCTAGTAAGGAAGGAACCTGGATAAGATAGGACCTCAGGCTTGATTTAACATGGCATAATAGTCTCTGAGTGGCTAGTTTTGCACAGGCAAAATGCTTATTGTCTAGGGCTGTGCCTTTATCCATGTCACTTTTTCCTTCCCTTTTCTTGGGTTTTTTTGGATTGTTCATGTTGTTTTCTCTCTCCATTGAAGAAGGTAGGGTTTGAGCCACAGATTTGCCACAATTTGCTGCAAAATTGGTAACAGCTGTTGGAATTGTAAATGGTTTCTTGGTTGTTGTCACAGAACCTTCAGCTGATCAGCTCTGCCCTGAGCAGTAAGTGGAGACATCAGGACCACTGAGGCTAAGTGGAGAGGAAGGGTGGAGGGAATTAAAACCTGGAGACAGAGGTCTAAATAGAGAACACAGGCACAGATGGGTATTAGGAGGGATGCTCTAAATGTCTATTTAGATGTTGTGGAGCGCAAAGTTGACTGGAACAATATCATAATGGGAGCAATAGAACCTAGGAGGCAACTGTAGAAGAGGTTTAAGAAAGCAGGAAATCTATTTTCTGTGTGAATTTGTCTTAACATGGGTACACTCCCCTCCAGAAATGCAGTATTCAAGCAAAATACAGGGGGCAAAAGAGAATCCATAGTAGGGTCACTCAAGTCATTTATGTGGGTAGGCCAAACTATGTTCCTGTGTTCTCTTTGAGTAAGTTAGGATATCATAAACATTGACATGTTAGTACAAGAAAGTGTTTAACAATTATTTGTCAAGAAAAATACATCTTGAGATGTGAGAACTCCTGATCCTGAAATGAACTGTACAAGAGCCCCAGCTTAATGAAATCAACAATCATCACAGGAGATGCTGCCTTTATGGTTTTGGTAATGGGGATAATTTATTTTTAACTTTTTGTGTGTTTTGGCTGGTCATATTACATCTTCTGTAATCTTAATTTTCATCTCCTTCAATGCTGCCTTTTGCTACATTACCTAAAAACAATGAATTTATTTGTGGGGGGGTGAATTTTTTTTGTAATGCAAGTTGAAGTGGGTTAGTGTGTTGGAAATGTGCAGTGACTTTTCAGTCCAGGTTATCAGTCCACAGAGCTGGGTCAGCTCTGACACCATGAAATAATAGTATGTGAGCTTTTTCCCCCCCTCCCTGCTGGATTTGGACCTGGGTGCTTAAATAGATTGGCATTGGTAGTGGGAATCTTGTAAGTTGGGTGGTTGTAATTCATTCTCTTCCAGCCAGCTGCCTGGCATTAGGACACTTGTTATTAATTTGTGCATGTAAGCCTTGTGAATTGCCTACAGCTTAGTTCTAAACAATGTCAGCACCTGGAAATCTCAAATACAGAATCTTTTGGGGGGATGGGTCAAGAAAGCTAATCTCCTTCAGCCTTAAACAGGATCTGCTTCCCATGGACTTGGGCAGAGGCTGTACCTGTGTTTTCCTATATTTCACTTGATGTGGTTTTAGAACAGTCTGTGCCCCAGGAAGAGTGTAATGAGGAAGGAAACCCGGCCCTTGGGTGCTTGCCTAGACAAATGGAAGTATCGCTGTGGCATGGATAGAGGTATTAAGTTATTAGTGTGTGCTAGGTCTGTGTCACTCTATCTCTGCAACTTGTACTATCTCTTTTAAAGTCTGACTTGGTGTGCCTGCCCCCTTATAAACATATCGCTGTTTGACTGTGCTCTATTGGCAGTGTTGCTGTTTATTTGGAGCCCAGGTAGTGTAATTATTAGAAAACATTAACTTTGGACTCAAAGGCTTATTTCTGGTGGTTGTGATTACTGAGAAAAAGCATTGAAAGACTGAACTGAAAGTCTGAAGAAGGGGAATATAAGTAAGTTACGCCTTTAAAAATAATGCTTATATGCCTTTTAAAATGTTTTTATTTGGACTGTGGGCTAGTGACATTGTAGTTTTGAAATTAATGATACTGAAGCAACTTAGAGGAGGAGTCCCATTCTGCAAATCTTGTCCCCTTCCAAATTTCCAAAATCACTGGCTAATTCTATAAGAACATTTTAAAATAGCAGTAATTGAATTATACAAAGAGAATCAGTTAAGGCTCGATAGTGTTCAACCCGCATGTGCTGAATGAGAAAAAGCATAGTGTCTTAATTAGAAGAAATGCAGGAAACTTAGTTATTAGGGGAGGACTTGTGGGTGACTAAGAAATGTACAGACTTGAGTTTTTTATTTCTTAAATAAGAAACAGATACATGTCTTCATTCTATGCTGGCTTGTTGACTCAATTTGCTTGGATGGAATTTTTCAACATTTAAAGCAAATTAAAATTCATGAATCATTTCTGCTTAAAGGCACATGCTTTCATAGATAGAACAGTTAAGACTTGTAACTAGTTACATACAGAAACAGTATTTTGGATATATAAATTTTGTACTTGTTGNAAACAGATGAAAGTTGTAATGGGTAGGATACAGTAAGCATTAGCTGTTACAGTTATTCAAGCACAATAATTGTCCACTGTAGCTCATCTTTGTCTCTGTACCGGTTCCTGCAAAAGCAATGATTAGTTTGTAGGACTGATGTGAAGAAAAGATGATGCCATGGCAGAGGGCAATGACATGGTTTGTAAAGCTGTTTTGTGCTGCCTTTGACACACTCTGCAATTTCTTGATATTTTGTTTGAGAGGGGGGTTTTTCATTTTTGCTGTAGTGATCCTTATGTGCTCTTAAACTCTTAGGTTTTGATGCTTTTGTGCTTGTATGGTGTGACTGTTAAGGAGGGGGAGGTGTCGTTTCACCCAGGGTGCATGCCTGTTAGATTAAGATCAGCATTGTTTTACTCTATAGTGAATGCAACATGTGACATTTTTTTATATTGCTTTCATTATTGTGGCCAGTTGATTGCTGGTGCAGCTGAGTTTTTTCACAATTATTTTGTAGATGGGCTAGGCTTTATAATGAGGTTTTTAATTTGAGCTTTCCTGGAATTTGCTTTAAAATGTGGTTCGGGGAAGGTAGGTGAGCTTTCAGTGGATGTCCACAGAAGGTAAANTTATTAGAAAACATTAACTTTGGACTCAAAGGCTTATTTCTGGTGGTTGTGATTACTGAGAAAAAGCATTGAAAGACTGAACTGAAAGTCTGAAGAAGGGGAATATAAGTAAGTTACGCCTTTAAAAATAATGCTTATATGCCTTTTAAAATGTTTTTATTTGGACTGTGGGCTAGTGACATTGTAGTTTTGAAATTAATGATACTGAAGCAACTTAGAGGAGGAGTCCCATTCTGCAAATCTTGTCCCCTTCCAAATTTCCAAAATCACTGGCTAATTCTATAAGAACATTTTAAAATAGCAGTAATTGAATTATACAAAGAGAATCAGTTAAGGCTCGATAGTGTTCAACCCGCATGTGCTGAATGAGAAAAAGCATAGTGTCTTAATTAGAAGAAATGCAGGAAACTTAGTTATTAGGGGAGGACTTGTGGGTGACTAAGAAATGTACAGACTTGAGTTTTTTATTTCTTAAATAAGAAACAGATACATGTCTTCATTCTATGCTGGCTTGTTGACTCAATTTGCTTGGATGGAATTTTTCAACATTTAAAGCAAATTAAAATTCATGAATCATTTCTGCTTAAAGGCACATGCTTTCATAGATAGAACAGTTAAGACTTGTAACTAGTTACATACAGAAACAGTACTTTATAATGAGGTTTTTAATTTGAGCTTTCCTGGAATTTGCTTTAAAATGTGGTTCGGGGAAGGTAGGTGAGCTTTCAGTGGATGTCCACAGAAGGTAAAAGTCATTGCAGATGAAAAGGTGTGTTCTTTTTCATTTGTATCTATTGCTGCAAACGAAAGAAGTTGCATTGGAACATGAAATTAAGTAAAAAAGAGTAAAATAGTAGAGAAATTAGGATATGAATCAAGAATATGTTCTTTTGAATGTACCTTGCTAAGGCTGATTAGTACTGTAATGGGCTTTCCCTGGAAGCTGTGGAAGGCATTTTTAAGAACACTGGGATCGTTGAGAGGGAATTTTGTGATGTGAGCCAGATAATTAGCGTTTGAAGCTTAAACAGACCAAGTGTCCTGTAACTATCACTGGAGAACATGCAGTGCCTGAAAATCAAACCCATCCAGTCTTGTCCTTTGGGTGACCTCTTCTGTACTTTTTATTACATGACCCTTGCATTTCTCGTGCAGCCTGCCTCCCGTTTGACTGAGATTCACCTGTGGATGGCCTGTCAGTCTGGGAACCCCACCCAGGAACACGTGTCCCGTGGAGCTGCTGTGTGCCTGGGTGCTTGCCTGCTCCCTTACATGTTCACCAGCTCCAGCATGTGCTGTTGGGCTTGGCAGACTGAGAAAGATGTTGGAAAGGAAAAACACTGTGGAAACGTGAATCCGAAGAGCTTTTTTAGTGAACCAGTACATGAATAATAAAGGAGGAGGAACTGGCAAAAATTTGAGTTTGTCTTGGTTAAAATTATACCGATTTCCAGAGCCATTTTTTTGTGAAAAGCCCCACAGAGAAGGAATTTATAGGTTATTAAAAGACTGAAAACTTTATAGTAACTTTGCACTCTTGCACTGTTTATTCTCCTTCCACCACATTTTATTTCCCTTGTAATAATTAGTTTGAACTTTCATCTATTTCTATGTATCAAGTAATTTTCATACAACTTCAGGATTTTTTTGTACAGGCTTTAAATCTTTCTTCCAAATATTTTTTCATAACAAAAAAAAAAAGCCATGAATACATTATAATTTCAATTTTCGTGGTGTGCGAAAGATTTCTGTGCTAGGTCTTTATTGTTTTTGAAGAATTCATCACGCTAGTTAAGAAGCTTAATATAAATTAAAGAAGGTATTAAGGAACATTAAGACATCAAAATGTGGAGCGTTCTTTTCCTTTCGATTGCTCCAAATGCAAACAAGTTGAATAAAATGCAATCAAAGGGCCTGTTTGGAGAACATTGAGTGGCTTTACAGCTGTGCTGTAGAGAACCTCTGGTAAGAGCATAATTCAAATAAAAAGGCCTTTCTTTCCTCCTCCTAATTCTCTTTGTTGTGGTGACAACAGAGTACAAGCCAGATAAAAATTTAATCACCTTATCTTTTTAAAGCAAATTGCATATTTGTTTACACACAATATACATAACATAAAAAAGAAAAAGCTGCTATCCAATCCCCCTCCCCTTCTAATCGCATTAAAGGCCCTTGCCTAGAAGTTTTTTAAAAAAAATAATTAAATGTTTTATTCTTTATTCTGAAGTTCCATTGTTCAGGATTGCTTTATAAAGGCAGCCCAGGGGAAGATGAATATCACCAAACTTAAACTCTGGACAAGCGCTGAGCAGCAGATGCCTGGGATACATCAGCAGAGTTGGTCCAGCTTAACTGGCTTCTGTGGTGCCTACTCCACATCAAGAGTTGTGGGCAAGATGGGAGGATTACAGACAGGCCTGCAGATCTAGCACTTTGATTTGAAGCTGCTTTGTAATGAATTGCCTTTGATTCTGTGTCCGATCTTCTAACCTGAACTTTTTCTGCATTGTATGCATTTCTGAAAGGCTGCTGTAGGAGAGATTGTGTATTGATACTGGTTTTGTTGTTGTTGCCTTTTCACTGGGTTGGTGAAATTGTAGTCCCTTGTGTTGAATTCAAAACATGCTTTCAGTTGTTTCTGCTCACCGTAGTGCAAAGAACATGAACGTTGTTGGGTTTATGTACTGTTTTATAGGTACTGGGGTGCTGAGAAAATTGCAATCAAAAGTATCTTGTGGCTCTAGGTGGAGAACTCCCTCACTTGGATATAAAAAAAGTAATTCCAAAGAGATACTCTACAGGTTTTTAAATTATGAAAGCTCCTATGTTTAAAGTGCCCTTAATCTCTTTTTACATACTTAGCTGTGTATTTTTGGTTTGTGATCTTGTTTCTCTCGATTTGAGGATTTCATTAAGGACCACCTCAACATTAAGGCTTGTGTAAATCTGTCCTGTACAACAGTCATTGTAGACTTTTCCAGATGTTACTCATCTCATGTCCGCATGTTTCTTTCCTTGTGTCTCTTCATCTGAGAGTACCTCTTAGAGGTCTGTTGACAATAGTTTTGATTTTAAGCTGCTCTTCTGTCTTTGACTGTTTTGAATGCGCTTGGATATTTCATGCTGACCTGACTGATTTTTCTACTGTTGTAACAAGAGGCTGTCTACATTCCCAGGCTTCCAACTACATTGCATGTATTTGTATTAATAATTTGAAGTCTTCATTAGTTCCATTATTATTTCATAGTTACTTCTGTTCTGCACTGGGCATTTGCCGTGCATTTTTGTTTGCTTCAGGGAGCTTGAAGAATGTGCAGACTAGGAGAAGCATCAGTGTGAGAGTTGCCTCTCCCTGTTATAGGTGTGCTGGGGGAATGCTTTGGTAGGCATGATGTCAATGATTGCAGGGACCTTGAGTGACTGTCAGGTGAAAATAGAGTTTGACTAATTGCTGATATGATGTATCAGCTTTCATAACTGCAGCCTTGTTAGTGTACTGAAAGCACATATATAGTCTTTGCAGAAATTTAATTTGAAAATCCTTTCCTTTAGGCTAACAGGATAGTGTTAAATTTCATAGAATCATATAAATGTCTGGGTTGAAAGGGACCTCTAGAGGTCATCTAGTCCAACCACCCTGCTGAGAGCAGGGACATCTTCATCTAGAGCAGGTTGCTCAGAACCTTGTCAAACCCCACCTTGAATGGCTCCAGGGATGGGGCCTCAACCACCTCCCTGGGCAATCTGTTCCAGTGTCCCTCACTCTCATGGTAAAGAACTTCTTCCTTATTTCTAATCTAAATGCACTCCTTTCTAATTTAAAACTATTACCCCATGTCTTTTCACTACAGGGACATGCTTTGTAAACAGGCCTTCTCCAGTCTTTATAAGCTCCCTTCAGGTACTGGAAGGTGGCTATAAGGTCTCCTTGGAGCCTTCTATTCTCCAGGCTGAACAATCCCCAGCTCCCTCAGCCTGTCCTTGTAGAGGTGATCCAGCCCCCTCATCATCAGGTTCATGTCCTTCCCATGCTGAGGATTCCAGAGTACTGGACACAGTAGTTGAGGTGAGGTCTGAGTATCAGAATAGAGCAGCAGAATCACCTCTCTCCATCTGCTGGCCCTGCTTCGTTTGATGCAGCCCAGGATGGATTGGCCTTCTGGGCTGCAAGCATACACTTGCTGCTCATGTCCAGCTTCTCATCTGTCAGCATCCCCAAGTCCTTTTCTGCAGGGCTGCTCTCTTATCACCTCATCCTCAAGCCTGTATTAACAGTGGGGATTGTTCTGGCCCAGGTGCAGCACCCTGCACTTACTCTTGTTCATGAGGTTCATCTGGTTACACCTCTTCAATCTGTCAAGGTGCCTCTGAAATTTGAGGCCAAAAAGATTACCTTAGTGGTTGTCTTGTAGCTCTGCATGTTGATCCATTGTATTGTGTGCACACTTAATTTGTTTATTCTAGGCCAAATAATCACAGTGCACTGGAGTCTCCCAAGTAGCCTGTTTTAAAGCTTGTCTCTGGCTTACAGAAATAAAAATGAGCGTAGAATATCAACTGTTAGTTATGTTTCAGAAATGCAAAGTGTTAAGTTGTCTTCTCTTTAGGAGACTTGCCCTGGGAGGGCTTAGCCAACAAATGGTTGTGGCATGCAACATAGCAGCAGCAGAAATCTACATTGGCTGATAAGATGAGGTCAGATTCTCTTAACTCTTAACATATTCATACTGAAGTATGGTAAACTAGGCAAGAAATTAAGATCTCAGGTACATCATGTCTTATGTTATTTGGGATCAAGGGAGTGCAGTGGAAACTTGTCAAATGCAGAAATCAATCCTGCTACGTGGCTTCAGATGTCAGTGGTGCATTTGCATTTGGTGTTCAATTAGTACAAACAACAAAAACCCAAGGTTAAAGTGTGACTAAGTTATATACATTTTGGAAGTCACCATTTCCAGCAATCCAGTGATTAGGATATATTAAGAAATACAAAGCTCTGAATGAATGGCCTACTCCATGCACTGTGGTGTGCTGGGTGTCCTCAGTGTAGGCAAGGTGTGTATAGGGAAGTATGGCATTGATAGTTCAGTAGCTTATAGATGTGGTATGGTACTGCAGTCTGCGCTCCATGTAGCAATATGAAAAATATCAGACTGAAAAATCAAGATGCTGACTTCATGCAGAGGGTATGGCAGACTAATTAAAGAAAAAAATATGTACCAGTTGAGCCTATAAAACTCTTCCTGACCTTGAGAAAACTCCCAGAGAGCTGTGGGAAACTCCAGTCTGTCCCCTCTGAACTTTTTTGTGTTGTTTAAATATAGTAACTGCTTTTTTAATTAAAAAGAAAAATTAGATGGCATTTCAAATTGTGTCCATGGTGCCTTGGGGACCTATTACAGTACAAATTACCCTGTGCTATTTAGTGAGGTCTTGTTTACTATTGTGTGAAGCAAGGGTTACCAGTGTAAGGATGCAGGACAAGAAGGGCCCTTCTTTGAAAGTCTGGCTCTGCACATGAAAGTGACGCCAGCAATTGGAAGCAATTTGTGGAATTGTTTGATTATATTAATTATGGCACCAGCAAACAGTGCTTGGGAAACAGTTTTGTTTTCTTGCATTCTTTCTTGATTGCTTGCAGCAAAAGCCAAGATACAGAATGTGCCTTTAAGGACTGCCGGAGAGTGCAGTTCAAGCCATTGTGTAGAATTGGCACCGAGCTTGAAAGGGTTGTGTCCAGCTTGATGTGAGTTTCCCAAATACAGCTCTGGCCTGAACTTCACCTAGGTCAGCTTCTTGAGTTAAAACAGCTTTTGTCTTCCTCATCAAGGAAGAGCAGCTTTTTCCCTGACAACTAGGATCCCATCATGATACCCATGTTACATCCAGTAGTACCACCTCTTATCATAATGTCTTTCAGTCCGAAGCTCTGTGTAAACTGTAACTGATACACAAGACTCAGTTCAGTTCACCACTGAACTGCAGCCTTCTCGGATGTGGTCTAGGGTAGCTGTTCCCCAATTTATGGGAAATGTTTTAGTAGTTAAGAATTTCCAAACAGTCTACCAAGCTGACACTGCAGGAATAACTTTGGTGCAGGTTGGCTGTCACAACAGCGTGCAGTCAGGATATGGGGCAGTCTCCTCCTGCTCAAAGTGACTGTAAGATGTTGGGGTTTTCTGTCGTCATGAAACAACAAATTATGTATGTTTTGCATAGATTCTGACTACTGTGCTTAGGCATTAGTATAGATACAATTTGGAAGGAAGAAGTCTGCTTTGCAGTCTCAGAGTTTGGTTTCTTTCCTTGGTCAACTGCTGTAGGTTCTATTAATATTCGCAAGCCACTTGAGGTGATCATAGCAGCTGTTGTACTAGCCAGAAAAAAAAAAAAAGAATCTACTCTGTACTTTGAAACTAGCACAATATTTGAGAAAATTGACAAGATGTTGGAAAAGGTGGTGTGAATTCAAAATAGAAATTACTGGAGAATTGTGAAGGGATTTACATAAGTAAAATTCATTGCCTGATCTGTGAAAGTAACTGAAGCTCAAATCCTGACCTCCTGAGGGTAGCAAGGAAAGCAGTATCCCTTGTTTCTTGAGTGTATCTCTGGTCACTATGACATTGAACTTGTCTAGGTAATATTATTCTTGTTATCATGGTGATGAACACCTAGGAGCAGAGTAGATTGGCTCCTGTAGGAGCACTGTAAATCTTTTGGGTAGAAAGGTTCATAGGTGTTGACATACTGACCCTGATGTCAGGTAGAGAATTCCTACCTGAACCCAGACTCTGGTTAGCTCAGGACACCATTTTCATCTCTGCTCTTTCTGAAGCACCATATTTTAATGATGGGCAGATGGAATGCCAAATTAGATGGTCTTTAGGTGACCCATCATCCAGTCTGACAGATGTGGTGTGGCATATCCAATGTTTCTGTTTATGGTGTTTATGAGCAGAGTAACATAGTGCTTTTGTTCTTGGAAGGCTTACAAAGATGTCATTTTTTCCTGATCAGCTCAGGGCTGATTGGTTTTATTTTGTGGGTTTTTTTGTGTGTTGTGTTTTGGTTTTTGCGGTTTTTTTGGTTGGTTGTTTTTTTGTGGGTTTTTTTGGTTGGATGGGGTTTTTTCTGTGTTTTGTTTTGTGGTGGTTTCTTTGTTTTGTTTTGTTGTTGGTTTGTTGTTGTTTTTTTTTGTTTGGTTGGTTGTTTTTTTTCCTAGGATATTGAAGGAGAAAAATGACCACCTTATCTGGACTAAAATGAAAGGTAGGATTTTGGATATATTTGGCAGGGAAGAAGAGATGCTACCTAATGTAAAGAGTTCAAGCAACAGGATGTTACATTTTATGTTTTCTTGTCCTTTTTGTCTGACTGCAACTGTAATAGGAAGGTCAGGCCAAATTGATCCTCTGATTTTGGGATGCTTTTGTTTGAATCAAAATTCCAAAATGGTACTTTAGCAATAATTGCATGAGCTCTTCAGGTGTTTAGGGCACAGATTAATGATAACTTTTTTTGTAGAACTGCTGACGTGTTTTGGGACTAGGTTGAGAGCAAGCATGTGCTTCCTAGTGTATTGTGGGACTCTGTGAGCCAATGCTTGTACCACTGGTATTTCTCTTAATTTTGCTGGAAACTAGTTGAGAGATTTATTCTTCATGTTTTAAAGTTGGTCAGAGTCTGAAACATACAAGAGAGCTCTATTTGAACCTTTTACCTCTCTTTAAACATAGGTAATTTATTTTTTTTTAAGATTTAGATTAACATACATGCAATATAATTAAGTGCTCAAGTACTAGATTCTCAAGTCACACAGTACTCATAGAAAGTTTCTATTTCCTTTCAGTGGTCTGTCATTGCAGACAGCAGGAGGAGAGATTTTTCTTTGTCCACTCTCAAGTACAGCCCCTCTGTATAAGACTGTGCCATGGATGTCTCCATTCAGGGCTCTAATTATTCCTTATTTTTACTTCACCCAATTTTTGTACTATGTTAGCAGGTGAGTTGTTGGAGGCACACACTCAACTGTCTTATGATGGTTCAGGAAAGGTTCAATTTAAGGAAATGCTGAAATTGTAAAAACCAGCTGTTAGAAATAATCCATTGTGAGTGAGGATTATCCCCAGCCCTTTACCTCTTTCCAATTTTGCTCCTTTTTTCCTTTCTTCAGGTTACATTTGCCTTGGTTAAATCTTTTTTTCAATCAGATGTGTTGGGTTTACTTGTTCTCTGATGTTGTAAATTTTTAACATTTGAATGGTTATAGGAAACAAACTGCAGGGGTTGAGTTTCTTACCTGAAGTATTCAAAGGAAGCAAATAGGGTATTTTGTTTATAGAATGGAAAAACAGGAGTTCAGTTTCCCACCAAAACTGCTCACAAATTCCTTAATGGGATGGGAAGTTTGGAGATAGCAGGTCAAGAATAGTTTGGGAATTTCTTAATATTGAGTGGAGAGAAAAAAAAAAGATATTTTCTATTCATCCTGCTAATGCAGGCAGCTGGTGTGATACATTTGCCGATTTTTTTCTGTTGGCAGGATGAACTTTTAATATTGATGTGAAAGTGGAGTTCTGATGAATCAGGAGACTGGTTTTTCTTTTTTCCCCTGCTACACTTTTCAGTGCCATCAGAAAGCTGTGTGATCATTCATGCCAATCCCTTCACCAGTAAGAGTAGGAGAGTTAGTGGTAGGTTTTTTCCAAGTGTACATATAAGAAGGGAGCTGTTGGGAGTTCAGCAAAATGAATGGTTCTCCTTGGCTGTGCTGAAGAGCATGCTCTCCAGCTATAGTATTACACCTGTTTTCAATGATGGGTTTATCAGTTGCTTAAAAATTACTTCTGTCTCTGGCTGGACTACAAGGAGATACTGTGTTATCTTGCTTCTTATCTGCAATGTGTCTAGTGTTTAGTCTTTATAATCTTCCATTTAAACACAACGTTTCATTAGCTTTGAAGGAGGCAGGACTATTCCTAAATATTGAAGAGAGCTGTGTAAATAAGAAATATGGAGATGGGAAATCTGAAAAAGAAAGTTGAAAGAGAGATATTTAAAACTTCTGAAGGGCAGAATAGCAAATGGAATTGAGAGTTAAGGAAGAAGGAGCTGGACTTTTAGGAGAAAGAGCAGAGGAGGCCATCCTTGGAGACCTTCAGAAGGAGCAGAATAGCAGGAAAGCACCTGCTCAAAAAGCCAACCCAAACAAAACCAACAAAAATTTATAAAAGCCAACAGAGGTGACAGAGGATGTTGCTAAGGAATGGCAATATTAAGTGAAGGAGGATGTAAAGTGGGGAAGTTATGCAAAAGCTGAAGGAGGACTCAAGTTTATATGTAACAGGTGCAATAAAAATGTATACGGAGGGAAAGCATAATTGTGGTCTTCCACCCTGCTGTTGGATTAGTAAAAGGAATTGGGAGATACAGTTTTCAGCTTTTGTTCTCTTAGCTGAAGTAATAGTAAAAACAAAGCAAAATTAAACTGTGTGGCTATGGACCATATATATGCTCTGTGTATGTGTAATGGTTTGTGTAGGGGCAGGGGCCGGTGCTTCCCCACAACCTGGTGTGGGCACTGTCCCCTGGCCTGAGGCACACCCCTGGGCTCAGTGGTGGGCAGGGTGATTGTCATGAGGCTTTGCTTAGTTCTGTTACAGCAATGCCTGATGGACTTTAAAGTTTTATTTTCTCCTAACCTTAAAACTTGTGTAGATGGGTTTATCTTCATTTGCGGGAGGCAGCAAAATTAATTTCCTCTACATAGACACAAGGAGGATACAGAATTCTACAATGTAGTAATATGAAGCTATTGAAATCTGTGTGTTCATGTGAATTTCTTGCATGAGTAATTGTAAAATTTGAGACTGTGATGCATTTTTCTATGTAAGATACTATAAATCACTTGGAAGATAGATTTTTATTTGTGGAAAATTGTGTAAAGTACTGCATTTGACTATTACTTTGTGCAAATGAAACTGTCCTTAGACTTGGAAAATATTTTTCCTAATGAAGTATTGCTTTTCATTTGAATTTAAAAATTTACTTTTTTTTGTACTTATAAATGGCTCAGTTTGGCGTAAGTCCTTGAGGCCATGCCGAGTCAGAGGATATTATGTTGAGAGTCTGTATTCTTTTTTTTTATTCTTTTTTTTTTAATTAACAGTAGTTAAAATAGTTTAATTCCTTTCATTCTTTTAGTTTTACAACTAGATTTTCATATCGCACCTCAGTTGGTTGAAGCTGTGAGTACATTTTACATAAGACCTGTCTGGGCACTTCTTGTTACAGACATGATGGATGGGAATGAATTTCCTAAGCTTTTAGATGTCTTATGTGCCTCTGAGTACTGTCCATGGATAATATGAATATATAGGTATTTTCCGATGTTGTATGCTAGGCATTTCTTAGAACTTTGAAGCTAATGTCTTTTTTTTTTTTAACACAAGGACATTTTCAATTTTATCCATTAGCAACTTGGCAAAATAAAGTAATTGTCCAACAGAGGAAGAAAAAAAAATCTATTAACATTTGCTACAAATCCGAGTGATACAGGCAGCACTTAATTAATGGAACAGATTTCTCACTATGTATTCAAGCTAGCATAGCTATTGTTCAGGGGAGATTAGACCCTTAATGTAAGTAAGTTAAACTAGACCTCCATCTAAAAATATCTGTCATTTCGGCTATTAAAGGTCTGATGTCTTCTTCGGTGACAGATATATTTCCCTTCATTTCCGTGGTTTTGTAAAATGTAAAGTATGCATTGTGTGTAATGAGAGAAATCTGCCGAGGTAGATGAAACCCCGATAGTGCCTCCCCCCCACCGCCTCTCCTTTGTGTGGCTCCCTATCGCAGAGCCTCTTCAACCCTTAGACCTCCTGGCACCAGAGCAGAAAAACAGAAAATGCCATTTGTTAGGGTACGATGCCAGCCACCTAATCTGTTTGCAGAATGCGGGCCATGGGATCTCATTAGGTAATTTAGATACCTTGTGAATTTAATAATACCTGAGCTGCCTTTGGCTGTCAGCCTGTCACTTCACTGGTAGGCGCTACTCTGGTTCTTCTATTTCTTCTGTAAACTTCTTAGCTGTAATACCCTGTTTTGAGTCCAAATAGGTGTTAAAGGGCTGCAGGTGAGGTGTATCTTTACTTCTTCATATGGAGAAGTCAGTGATAGGCTGGAGGAGGTGAGATTGCTCAGTTTAAAATGCGTTTTCCCCGCACAGTTCCATGCGCAGCATATCCTTTTTTTCTTGAAAATTATTTTTTTTCTAATGAAAGTTCTTAAGTTTTTAACCAAAGACTACCGGTCTACCTGGTTTCAGATGTGTTGGCGCATCCCAGTGCTCACTGATGTCGCTGGCAGTTTTTGAAGATCACTTTTTCCAAACGGTTGATTTCGCACTCGCAGCCGAGGGCTTCCGGTGGCCGCAGCAGATGCGGGTCACTGCGGGACGAGGGGCTGGACGCAGCCGGGGCATCGCCTCCCCAGGGGCTGCGGACAGGGCTGTGCAGTGGCAGCTGAGGTGCCTCGCTTCAGATACCCATACAGGAAAATTTTGGCTGCAGTTTTAATGCCACATCTCCTCCCTTCATCTCTCCTTTCCGCCAATTAGCATTTTTTGGAAATGAGAGTCTCACGAAGCCTACTAACATAAATAGAAGTGATTGAGGATTTGTTTGCTTTAATTAAATTTAAAGTGTGTCTTTCTGAAAGGATTTATTTAAACATCTTTCTTAAACAGTAATGTGCCAGTAACAGCAACATTAGTAATAGTGGTAAGACCCAGAAAGGGAGACTAACTAGGAAGTAAAACGAAATGTTTCTTTGTCCAAAAAAATGAATGATCTTCCTAGGAGAGAGGAGGAAACCCTGTTCAGGAACACTTACAATTAGGCTGATCAAAACAGCAGAAAACATACAGTGTGAAATAAATACCACAAAGAGAGCAGGACTGCATGAGATCACTCTTGTTACTGTTTTTATTTTGTTCTCATCTCTTTTGACCATTGCTGCTTTTTTTTTTTTTTTTTNTTTTTTTTTTTTTTTTTTTTCCCCTTGTAGCACTCAAGATATTCTCGGAGCTTTCCAAGTAGGAAAGTAGTTGCTTTTCATGTAATTAAAAATTATTTTCTGTGATGAAGATGAAGTGAATGTAAGGCTAATGATATTAATGGGATTTATGTGAAACCATCCAATTAAAAAATCAAAACAGCTGCATCAAACCTGACTATACAATGTAATAAGACCATATAATAAATATGTGGTGAGGCCATACCATAGTATCTAGTTTGATTAATTGAATCTTACATGTGCAGAGATGGTAATTATCACTTTTATCACCCATCAAGGAAAACAGTCTCAATTATTGTCACAATGAAATAATCATTACTTTTTTTTTTTTTCCCTGCCACCTGAAAAGAGAAAACCACTGCTGCCCTGGCTCAAATACCAGATCTTGCAGAATTAAGCAAAATTGATTCTGATTCATGCTGGACTTCTGCAGCCTTAGTGGAAATTGTCATTTATGTGATTATAAACATAATGTGTTGCTTTTCTCTTGTGCTCTTGGTTTTCTTTTGCTTTTGTTTGTTTTGTTGGGTTTTTTTTCAAAAAAAGACTGCTTTGTATCCCAAAGTCTCCCCATGACTGTGCTGTGGGGCTTTAGGACTGGTTTACAATCTCCAGTAATGAAATGGCAAATAGTCGGTTTCCGGAGTTTGCTTCAACACTTCCCCACTTCCCTTTGCCATGAGGTGGGGATGCTGCCTAGAACAATTTGCTCTCTGCCACAGCAAGATGAGAAGGTGGGCTCTGGGGCCGTGTCCTCTGCAATCAGCTGTAGGTGCCTCTGGATGTGTCTCTGTTGGAGCAGATCACCTGTGCTTGTAGACCTCCTGTCTCCAGTAAATCATAAGCATCTCAATCTTTTTGTTAGGCAGTGATATGAGAATCCACATCTGAATTTCAATATGAGGGGAGAGAAGCTGATGAAGTGTTTGAGATAAGGTTATGTGACACCACAGGTTAAAAATACCTGAACTGAATTTGGCCAGATGCCTGAGTGCCACAGTGCAGCGTGTTCATGTGGTGCCGAATAAGCTTCCAAGGGTTTTGCTGTCTTCTGTTGTAAGGCAGCTATTCTTCAGGAGTGCTCTTTTAGGAGCTGCATCTCTCTTGTTTTACAGCATTTTGTTGGGCTTCGCTATCTTGTATTTCCTATCTAAAATGTCACCAATGTGTCAAGTTAAAAGAAAATATAAAAGTGTAATAAATGCTAGCCATTTAGGAAGAAAAGGACAAATATTTTTGTTTTGCACAAATGTCTGGAGAAAGATTTACTTTGGATCCCCAGAATCCTATACAGGCTGATTCTAGTTCTCTTAAAAAGTGACAGTTGAAACCCTTAACAAATACTGTGTTTTAGCTAAAAAACAAACAAACAAAAAACCCAACAAAGATCAAAAGACCTTATCAAAGACAAAACTGTATAATTTCTTAAAACCAAAGTGGTGTACTCCTGACAGGTCTGGGAAATAGACTGAAGACATTCAAGAACCTTCTGACTCTTAGGAGCCTGTAATTTTAGTATTTTAACAGTTGTTTTTCATTAATGATTTATCTTTATATAAATATTCTTAGTGATGAGATTAAACTTCAGGAGATGCATGTAAATAATAGGAAGAGTCTGTTGAGTAAATGGCTTGGACTGGGTAAGTGTGTCTGGTTTTTGAATTTTTGCCTGGTTTAATACTTTAAAGGCTACAGAGGGATACAGCCAAGATACTGCACTGGATTTGGGCTATCACTGTTGTGAACTGTTTGAAGACTTGACTTTTCCTGTGAGTTACCATATTCCAGAAGCATGATTCAGAAATGTGACTTTCCTAGTGCATCTGATTTATTTTCTTATTTTTCTGTGTTGATTTCAGAAGTAAACTTGCCTGTTCACTTTTTCTAGTTATACTGAGAGGTGATGTTGAGTGCGTTTATGTGTGTTCTTGTTTTTTTACAGAGGGGTTGAAGCCAGATACCAAGGTGCTTCTTACTGTTGCCTCCAAGAAGAAATCTAAGGCAGGGAAAGGGGATACAGCCAAAGAGGATGAAAGCAGCAAGAATGATTCAGCCCAACCTGTTACCATATCTCTTCACTTCAAAAGATACATCTTTGACATGCAGAAGAAAATGATTCAATCCTGAGAGAGCATGAGAGGCCTCAGACAGCACTTGGAAGACCAGACTCTGAAATGAGTTCAGGTGGAATGTGTTGTCTGAAAGCATTAGATCTGTTGGTTTTTCACAGTCTGGAAGCTCCTGCTGACGGTGCCCCCCTTCCAAAATCTTGTTCTGTTAGAATCTGCTTCCCACCCCCTAAGTCATCTTTGCCATGTGAAGCTTTTTGGCCTCTCAGAGTGTCACCCCCAGGGTGAGCACAGTCAGGTGGGTGTTCCAATAGTGATTTTTTTCTGGATAATTGTTTTTGATGTTTCTCTTGCTTTAAAAGTTTGCCACCAATATTAATATAAATCTAGTCAAGATGTGAATTTCATGTGACCCACAAAGTGAAGCTGATTAGTCTGTTTACTTCCCCGAGCAAAGTGGGGGACAGAGAGAGCATGTGGTATAATAGGTAAAGCCTAAATGGATGTTTCATATTCCTTCAGCTGCAACTATATAAGATGCTATCTGAGAGATGGTATGGATCTTTTTTATAAAAATGATTTATATCTAGAAATGTTTTTCATATTAAACACAATGATGCATGTGCCCGAGAGTCTGAATTGTTTTGTTTGTTGTTCCATAGGTTCAGAACCTATCTTCAGTGACATTTTGTATATCTCTTCTGAACTTCCTGCCTGTTCTGTGGTGACTTCTACTCCAGAATTGTTTTTTTTTGTTGTTGTTGTTGTTTTTTTTGTTTGTTTGTTTTTTTTGTAACCAAAACATCTTGTGTGTGAAAGAAAAAGTTGCCTCTGGAAATAGTCAAGGGGTTTATTTAAAAGAATGATAGGAAGATTGCAGCATAAGCCTTGTAAAATGACCATCTCCAAGATGCTTCAGAAACTGTTAGATGTTTAATAGGGATTTCATGGCTGCATTAGTTTTTACTCTCAATTTCATGTCCTAGGCTCATAAAAAGGAGAGCACTGGTAATGTCCCTTCTTTATTATTTACAAAGCATAGTAAACCTTAACAAGAAAACGAACAATTCCACACATATAAAAGCTTCAGTCTGGAATAGAACCTGAACTCAGGCCTGGCAGCATGGAAATTGTTAATTCCTGCCTTTTGAGCAGAAAATTTCCTGTTGGTGTTAAATAGCAGCCTGTGAACCATTTGATGATGCCAGCCATAGAAGATGACCACATGAATCATGTAAGTGCATTAGTTGTATGTGGAAGTGAATAACTGTAATAGATAGCTACACTCATTAATTATAACTAGGTTATTACAGAATCACAGAATGTTAGGGGTTGGAAGGGACCTAGAAGATCATCTAGTCCAAGCCCCCTGCCAGAGCAGGATCACCTAGACCAAGTCACACAGGAGCAGATCCAGGAGGGTCCTAAGTGTCTCCAGAGAAGGTGACTCCACAACCTCCCTGGGCAGCCCATTCCAGAATTCTGTCACCCTCACTGTGAAAAAGTTTTTCCTTGTGTTGACCCTAAACCTCTTGTGCTCCAGCTTACTCCCATTGCCTCTTGTCCTGTCATTGGATGACATTGAGAAGAGTCTGGCTCCATCCTCCCTACACTCACCCTTAACATATTTATAGACATTGATGAGATCCCCCCTCAGTCTCCTCTAGGCTAAAGAGCCCCAGCTTTCTCAGCTTCTCTTCATAAGGGAGATGCTCCACTCCCTTCATCATCTTGGTGGCCCTGCACTGGACTCTCTCCAGTAAATCTCAGTCTTTTCTGAATTGTGGTGCCCAAAATTGGACACAGTACTCGAGATGGGGTCTCACCAGTGCAGAGTAGAGGGGGAGGAGAACTTCCCTTGACCTGCTGGCCACACTTCTAATGGATCCCAGGATGCCATTGGCCTTCTTGGCCAGTGCAAGGGTGCATTGTTGGCTTGTGGCCATCATCCTGTCCACCAGGACCCCCAGGTCTCTTTTCTCCAGAGCTGCTCTCCAATAGATCAGCCCCCAGCCTGTACTGATACATGCGGTTGTTCTTCCCAAGATGCAGCACCTTACACTTGTTCAGTTTCGTTAATTTGTCTCTGCCCAGCTCTCTAGTCTGTCCAGGTCTCTCTGGATGGCAGCACAGCCTGCTGCTGTGTCAGCCACTCCTCCCACTTAGGTGTCATCAGCAAACTTGCTGAGGGTGCTCTCTATCCCCTCATCCAAGTCATTGAGGAATATATTGAATAATATTGGAATGAAAAGTGTCCATGTATGCAAGCCTCACACAACTTTGAGTCAAACCAGGGCCCATAGACTTGTGGATGTCCATTTTACTCAACTGGTCTCTAACCCAAGTCTCTCCAACTGATAAATAACACTCAAAGTGTTATTAATCAAATAGCCATAGATGGCCGTGAGTCCGTCATGCTAATATGATCCTGGGGTTTTTTTCAGCCTTTTTTTAATTTCTAGATAACCAAAGTTGTACACAAAAGGCAAAAATATAAACTATTGAGAGGATATTTACAGTTGAACAATTGTGAGATAGGACAAGTCTGATGTCTAAACTAGGTTGATTGTGCCCCTTTAAGTCAGAACAGAATTAGTGCTTTATGGAATAATCCCAAACAGTTTCTGCTGAGTGAGTCCCAGCAAAGCTTTAGCACATCCCTTAAGATTATGGGGTATGCTTTCAGTGTGATCCCAGAGGAATTAGGCAGGCAACTTCAGCTATGGCTTAATGTGACTTGTGCTGCTAGCCTTGCTGGAAAATGTATCCTTCTCGAATGAAAAAAAATGTATTTCACACCCATGTTACCTCTCCTTCTCTGTTTCCTCTTCCCAGACGCCCAAAGACAGTCTTTGCAAAGCATATTTGTGTTGTCTTTTTTTTTTTTTTTTAAGCTTTTATCCAATCCTGCTTTATACCCTGTGGTGTTACCTATGCTTAAGATACTGCAGTGATAGAAACTAGAGAGACAGATTACATAGAAGGAATACTGTTATTGCTATCCCAGGTTAGTCTAAGAGTTATTGGTATAAAAAAACCTCTTAAAAAAATCAAAGGTGAATTGTTAAGAAACTTACATTTTTATCTGTATAGGTCTAATGTCCTTGCCAAATTTTAAATGGGTCACTGAAGTCTGCCAGGTCTGCTTGGAGTTTTGGAAAGAAGAGAGAACAGTCATTAGGAGAGGTGTTCTGCTATAGGGTATTATTTGTTGCTCCAGAGATGTTAGCATTGCACTTAGATGTTTCTGTCTTTCTCATTTCTAAGGTAATTTTGAATAGTTCTGGAGGGGAGGCTGTCAGTGTAAATGGAGTTAGGTATTTTTACAAAGTACTATCTAATTAATGTTTTCCCTTCTACACTGTGAATTGCCTATAGCAGGACTAGTGAGTCAGTTGTTACAGAACTTGATCCATATAAGAACTTCATAACCCTGAATAACTTTTCCAGTCTCTGTTAGGCTGAAAGGTCTTCTAGTTTCTATGGTTGGTTTGTTGGGGTACTACAAGGGAGGCAGCAGCAACAGCTTCCAGAGTTGGACCTCCAACCCTTTCTCATCCCCTTTCTCATCCAGTCTCCTGTTAATATATTTTCAAAAACATTTCCCCATCTTCTGTCTTACTTCCAGACTAACATGCTAACTCAGCATCAGTCCAAAACCTACTCTCTTCTTCCATGCTTCTATTTACCAACTTGCTCATTGCTTCTCCTTGCTCTGGCTCTCCTCTTGTCTCTACAGAAGGAAGTGTAAGTCTAAGTGCTGGCTGGGCTCCTGTGGCAGGTGCTGGGAGCCCAGCATGGTGTGGCTCTTGCCCTGCAGATTACACTAGCTGCTGCCAGTGTTCAGGCACTTAAGATGAGACTTGAGCAGAGCTACTGCTGACGCAGTAGAAGCAGGCTGTGCGGGATGACTGTGTGACATCCCTCATGTGAGTCCTTCACCCACCACCATATCCTGTCCTTGTGCTTTGTGATCCTTTATGCAAGGCCCTGTCCATTTTGCTCATTTTGCAGAGACTTGTGTAGGATATACAACTGGAGAGGTATCTGTTGAATTATTGGGGTTTGGTTTTGTGTTTTTCCCTATTTTTAATTCCTAAAGGAGAAATTAAGTGTGCCCGAGAACTTTGATTATAATGTGCTATTACTGCATATCTCTGGCTGCTGTCCTGAGGCTGTTGGATACACATTCAAAAAAGGGTGAAATGGTGGAACAAAATGATTATGGGAAAATCAAAGCTTTTAAAGACATTTGTAGGATGAACAGATGTTCAAACATTCTTTTATTTGGTTTCCAGACAGACGTAGAGACTTTCCTTTCATCCTCATAATCAGTGCATTATGCTGTAATTTGTAAAAATGGCATAAAAAAAATATTAACAGGGTCATATTGTGATCTACTGACTGTGTCATTAAGCCGTGAAGTTAAGAACGGCAACTGGGAACAGGGGTTAAATGTTGCAGAATGTACTGTGCTAGCATATATTGTCAGACTGTATTATAATGAATCGAAAATGGAATAAAGATGTAAGGAGGTTTTTTAATACTGCTAAGGTTGTCAGTGTTGCAAAACTAGAAATTATTATGTCTGTGCAGATGTTCAGTGAGTAATACATCTTTGGGTTGTGGGGAGAGTAACAGTGAGAAAAGCTTTGTTTTTACAAGCCTGTTTTCTGCTTTTCCTTGGAATTTGTTTTGGGACTGCAGTCTGGCTTGTGGGCCTGCCAGAGGTCTTGAGCTGTGAGGGTCAAAGCATGCAATTGTGGTTGCAAGGATTCAGTAGGTGGCATCCTTTACTTGGAATCAAAGCGAAATCTCCCCCCCTAAACATGAGGGGTGGGGTGTGTGGGCATTGATTACAAAGATTTTGAACCAAGCTAAAACTACAGTGCTGAGGCAGAGGCAGTAACTCTGATCTTTTGACCAAACTCTGAAGTACCAGTGTCTTTTCTGGGTGTGTCACTGGCTCAGTTGAAAGTAGCTCTTTTCTTCAAATCCTACCAGTTTTGTTAAGTAGCTGCAAGTGACCTGACTGGAAAAATGAGCCATCTGCACTCGTGGAGTTTTTTGCGTGTATGAGAGTCTCTTACTGGGTATTCGGGACTTCACTTGCTTGTTGGAGCTCTGCAGTTGAACAGCCACAGGGTGGCAGAGCAAAAGTGAGCACAGCGTGATGAATTGTAATGATACAATCGTGTCCTAAAGCAGCCATGTTCCACCCTGGGACTGTGTTCCACTGCTGGGAGACCCCCTCTGCATTTCCATCTATAAATGGGAATTTTCCATCTATAAATGGACATTTTAATCTATGCTCTGGGATCTTGTGAAATGAAAGAGGAAAGGCAGCAGACGTTTGTTTAATGCTCACAGTGAGCTGGAGAGCTCTTTGCTTACAAACACATGAGTTTGCTTACAAACTTATTGAGGATATGAATAGAATAATTTTAAGACAGAGGCTAGCACAGGGAGCTAACCTGCCAAGCCTTGGACAAGGGGAGGAACTGTATGAGTGCATTTGGTGGTGAGACCAGATAGATGCTGGGTATCCTGAAGGAATTCAGTGGTTTAGGGAGGTTGTGTTTAAGCAGGATACTGAGGAAAGGGAAGAAATCATCTGGGATTCCCCACAAACTTGCTCATTTTTCTGTGTAGAAATAGGTTAAAAACATCATTTGATATGGCTGTAACTTCACCATAGACAATATGCAATAAGAGAGAGAGTATGATGGGTCTGTTTGTTTCCTGTTAGCAATGCCAGAAAATGAAGCCTTTCCCACATTTGCTGTTGTGCAGGCAGTGCTCTTTTTAGTTCCAGGTGGTATGGGGGTTTAAAGTTGAGGATAAAATGGGTTTTCCATTCCTCAGTAAGTACTGCAGTTCTTTATTTTTATTTGATATGACTACTTTTCCAAGATGGTATAATCAGTCTGCAAGTCTCATCTTCTTTTTCTCTCCATCAAGGTGACTATTGCTTGCCAAAGTTGAATGCTGTAAGGGACCTCTTCATCTTTCCCTGAGTTGCACTTTTCTGATGTGCATTTTACTATTTTATGACAAGAGAGGTAATCCTTTTTTTTTTTTCTTTTTTTCTTTTACTTTTTTCTTTTTCTTCTTTTCTTTTTCTTTTTTCTTCTTTTTTTTTACTTTTTTTACTTTATTCTTTTCTTTTCTTTTNCTAATCTGATTACTTCTGATCTTTTAAGAAATCAAGGCTGTTCATTAGCTGCAGAAGGTTCTGTTTAGATGAATTTATTCTCGTTTGATTAGAAGTCATGCAGACATTTTGTGTTTTGCTTGATCATTCTTAGAGTCCTCATTCATGTCAATCAAAGAGACTTTATCCTCCTTGGACTGAAAAATTGCTTTTATTAGGCTATATATGGCCCCCATGCAGATGTGTAGGAACTAGCTTTTTTTTTTTTACACTATTTTCTGTGAAAACTGATATTTTAGTGCCTGTAACTTCAGTCAGACAGGAGTAATCCGTGCCCTCATGATGTATTAATTCCCCAAACAACATTCTGTAAGGACAAGCTGAAACATAGACACCACACAGTGATTTTGCCTAAATGTTTTCCTTTTTACTAAGCAATGAGTTGTCTGGTTTTCTTAAGCTTCATTTTAACCAAAGCTGAGTTGAATTCTGCACCCTCTGTGAAAATACTGTTTTATTACCTGGAAAGATCATGATCTTTTAGAAGCTCTTCTAGACCCTGTCAAGTTGCTGAAAGATTATCTACACTGGTGCCCAACTACATTAAGGCATGTGATTTCTGCAGAATGTGGGTCATACTGTCTGTTGAGGGCATTAGAAAAGGAAACAGGACATCTAGAAATAATTGTTGGAAGAAATAAAAGTTGTTTACTATGCAGGAATCAGAAAACCAAAATTACTCCCCCTAAAAAGTGAAACATCTGAGAAGTTTTCATTGCCTAAATGTATTCTGTGCTGCAGAAGTGCCCATTTTTACATTGCAGCATAAGAATGATTTCTGCCTCACCAACAGTCTCCTGTCTGGTGATTTGACTTCTTGGTTGTAACCACACACTGAGTCAATGATTGTAGAGAACTGAGCCAATGTTCCAAAATCTCTCTCTTGAGTGTTAAGTACCAATTCTAAGCTGAGCCTTGGGTACTTTTTGCCTAAGTGGGTTAGTTTGTATTTATCCATTTCAGTGTTTTTTTTCTGTTACCCACTGGTTTTGTCTGATTCTTCTGGAGTGCCTTACCATGTAGAGTGACTTTTGCATTCTTTGTAGTGAAAGAATCTGGGAGTTGGTCCTGTCTGTGCATTTAAACCTTTGGGCTGAGGAATTGAGAAAGGATGGGACGGTGCTTGAGTGACCTGTAACACACATGGGTCAGAGCTACATTTCCCTTCAAAAGTGATTTTTTTGCATAGGGACTGCACATGCACTGAAATCAGAACATGGCTCATAAAGGAGGGTAAGCAAGCATGCTGTTACTTTCTTTAGCTGATTTTTTTTCCTTACCTTTGAGATTCAGACATAGAGTTGCTGTTATGTGTATGATGTAGTTTTAATATAAATGAAACAATAATTGAGTTCCATCAAGTGTTACTCAGTCCATCAAAGCCTCTGTTTAAGTCTCATCCTCATGTGCTTTGCTTGCTTTGTATGTTAAGATACTAGAAAGGTCAGGGGGTCAGACTAATTGGCTAATTTCCTTGGCAAATGTAGCCTATTGCAGCTGAAAGGAAAGAAGGGATGGCATGAGGGCAGGAAGTTGCATAGCTTGAGTGTGACAGAGCACAAAATGTGTTTTCTCATGTGCATATTTCTTATTTCTTTTCTGGATGAACAAAGACAGGTTTCAGTTGTTAATGTAGAAGGGAAAAGGAAGGGCTGATGTTGCCTTTTTAAAAATCTAGTTGAAGAGCTCTGGCAAGAGAAGCATTTTGTTTGGAGAGAAATCCAAATCACACTATACCTCAGTGTGGGTTTTTGTGTTTTGTTTT
>VYZU01061725.1:0-23097 GCA_013401355.1 Ceyx cyanopectus | reverse complement strand
TTTTTGTCAAAGCAAAACAATTGAGAGCAATTCATGCTCTGCCACATGCTCTAAACCCTCCACTGCTTAGACACTGCTGCAACACAAGAACTTCACATACTGGGGGAGCTGCTTCAGCACTGAAGCAAAAGAGATGGATTAGAGATCTCTGTACCAACCATTCCTCCCAAAAGGACTCCCTCAGCATACCTGGCACATACAATTGTTTGTTAATAGTGGTCTCTTAAATGCAGCATTTCAGTAGAGACATGTCTGGAGCCAGCCATTGTTTGATTAGAAGCTTCCCCTACCTCAAAGCATCATAAAGATCTGCAATATCTTGAAGAAGTGGGAGGATTTTCCAGAAGTGAAAGCTTTTTTATTTTTTTTAGCTATTTCTTCTGTTCTTTCTACCCATCTCCAGTAGAGATATCACTGTAGACACATCAGAATGGACTGTAGCTCTGTGTTGCAGAATCACACAGTGGTGGGGGTTGGAAGGGACCTCTGGAGATCATCTAGACCAACCCCCCAGCCCCAAAGCAGCTTCTCCTCAAGCAGGTTGCCCAGAATTGCATCCAGGTGGGTTTTGAAAGTCTCCAGAAAAGCAGACTGCACAAATTCTCTGGGGGCATTTTGTTACCCTCACAGTAAAGAATTTTCTCCTTATGATTAAGTGGAACTTCCCATGTCCTGCTTTGTGTCCCCTGACCTTTGTCCTATCTCCA
This sequence comes from Ceyx cyanopectus, assembly GCA_013401355.1. Taxonomy (NCBI): domain Eukaryota; kingdom Metazoa; phylum Chordata; class Aves; order Coraciiformes; family Alcedinidae; genus Ceyx; species Ceyx cyanopectus. Next base: position 22,390 of record VYZU01061725.1, on the reverse strand, counting down.
GGCACCACTGAAAAGAGTCTGGCCTCCTCCTATTGACCCCCCTCCTTTAGATATTTAAAAGCATTGACAAGATCCCCTCTCAGCCTTCTCCAGGCTAAAGAGACCCAGGTCTCTCAGCCTTTCCTTGTAAGAGAGATGCTCCTGTTCCCTGATCATCTTTGCAGCCCTTTGTTGGATTCTCTCCAGAAGTTGCCTCTCTTTTGAACTGGGGACTACAGAACTGGACAAAGCACTTCTGATGTGGCTTCACCAGGGAAGAGAGGGAGGAGAACCTCCACTGATCTGCTGGGCACTCTTAATTCACACCTGTAACTCCACAAAGAAGAGAAGTGTACTCTGAGAGAGTAAACTCTCTCAGAAACATTTTGGTCCAAATTATTAAACCTCAAGCTATACCTGTCAGGTAGGCTGCTGCAAGGCAGATTTTAGCCTCATCTTTTTCATTCTGCTCTAGTTTCCCCTTCTTAGGGGTCAAAAGCTATTAGAAAGAATAAATAAAGAAATAATTAGATAGATAAATAAATAAAGGTAGCTGCCCTGCAGTGCTTATTCCCAGCAAGAACAGTTTTCTCCTGTTCTTCCTTAGAGGTCTAGTTGATAACTGGTATTTTGCTTTTGATCCAACAGGTCAGAAATGCAGCCATGTCACACCACTTTCAATCCCTCACACTTAATGGCTGTTGACTGCTGACTCATGCACCAAACACCCAGGAAGAGAGATACACATCCCAAAGCCCATGGTCACCAGGGTCACCTCAAGGAGCAAACAAAGATCAGGCACATGCGTGGGATGAGCAGCAATTTTCACAGCACCACTCCAAAGTCAAGAGGGTTGAATTTCCTATTTACAAAAAGCAGTGCAGTTCTGTAACAGCATCCAAACCAAAATTGTAACTCTGCCTTAAAGTTTCCAGTCAGGCACACAGCAAAATGCCAGCCCTTCCACCCTGAGCTGCAGCTCTGTTGCTGTTGGGAGCCCTGCCCTGGCTCTCCAGCCTTGTCCAGGGCACTCTTTAATTTGGCCTTTTTTAAATAAATGCTTCCTTAGGACTCTGCTTATCCCATTTTATAGTGTGGCTATAATACAGTCCTTGCCCTGCTTTCAAATAGCTCCAAAACCCTAGATGTCATTTTATGCCCATCCTTCCATAGGACACAAACCTCACTTGACATCTCTTCAGAGGGGCAAGAAAAAGCTGGAGAAGCACAAGAGTGTCTGTCTGTCCATCCATCCATCCCCCAGACAACACCAGGCTCCTTTGCTCTGAAGGGGAATTTGCTCTGGCAGCATTCTTGGCACCACACATGCCTGAATCACTGAAAGCATCAGGGGCCAAATCCTGCTTCAGTACACGCTGCAGGGACAGAAAAGGCTGCCCCATCTAGGCAGCTTTTTTTTTGTGGCTTTCCACTTACCAGAGCAAAGCCCTTGTGGGAAATACTTCAGGTAGCAAAACGAGTCAATCCCTGGTAGGAGATTTTTAGCTATGGGCCAGGGGAGGGTGAACACATGGTACCCCAGCATCCCTGGGACTGGGATTAAGAAGCTGGACAGGGCTGTTTCCCTGACACACTTCTCTTCTTTGCACCTTGCTGTCTTGGGGGGCTCAGGAGCACCCAGGCTCCACAGCACCCACCCACAGACTCCCTCCCAACATGCAGTCCAACACTGGGACTGCCTCTAGACACTGCAAGACTACTTGCCTGCAGCAAGAAACTCATCATTCTTCAAGGGATTTCATCCCACCCCTTTACAGACTGCTTTGGAGCCCAAGGTTCTGCAGTATTTTTGCCAAGTCTCTAGGCTCCCTTTGGACACAGGCAGAGAAACACCACAGAGCAGCCCCAGCCTCTTGGTTCTGATTCATTCCCTCAGAAGCCAGCTGGGGTGATGTCCCCAGAGCTGGCTCTGGGCTGCCCACCTACAAAAAGCCCCAAAGCATGTCAGGGAGTCAAAACACACTGGGCTATATTCTGTCTCTGAACCCCAGGGAAGCTCCTGCACCCTGGACAAGTGGCTTTCCCTGAAACCCCCTGTTTTTACTGAACCCAGGGATAAAGGACTGAAGCCAGAATATACAGCACAGTCCTTCTAAGCCCATGCTGCAGAAGTGGAAGCATGTGTTCACCTAAATAGCATTTAATTCTTTAGAGTCCTAGTGTCTCAAGAGCCATCTGCTGAAAACTCCTCTCCAAAGCACAGTATCTAAATGAAACAGGAGGTCTCTTTCTTCCTCCCACACTCCCTCTGCCAAAAATCACACATAAAATGACTGATCTCAGACATGAGAGTTCCCATGCTTTTTTTTTTTTTAGAATAAAACCCCAAGTCAGATCTAGGAAGGCTTATTGTATAGACATTATTTCCATTACCTTTCCAAGGAAAAGTGATTCCACGTAGCTAAGGTTATGAGCTGCATATGAAATCTCAGCCTCTCTACTTTTGCATTCCTACAGGCAGAGCACAAGGTGCCCATGGCTGGTGCCACCTGCATCTTGGTGTGACATCCCCCAGGCATCCTGGCACCAGCCAGCCAAAGCTTGCCCATTGCTCTCCAGGCAGCTGCTCTGATTTAGGAGCACACCCAAAGCCTGAGCACACTTTGCACGTGCTGGTGGTGAGGTTTACCTTGCCCAATTTAATGCCACTGGGACTTCAGACCCTAACAGCACCACAAAAAGGGAAAGTGCTAACTTTCCCTGTGCTGGACTGGATTGTCTCATCAGCAAAGACCAGAGGAATTTTACAAGGTTAAGGAACTGACCCCTGAATCCTCCAGTGCATTTGCTGAATGAGGAGTAAACTTAAAAGGACATACTTCACACAGGCTACTGCTGAGGGGACAATATTCCTGGCTTACATCACCAGTTGTCTCCATTGGAGTGTTGGAAGTTTTAGCCACATCCCAGCTCCCACACAGCACTGGAAGCTGTATGTGCTGGCAGTGGGTATGTGATTCCCAAGATGGAGATGGGGAAGACTGTACAGCCATGGTACCCAAAAAACACACCAAAGAAGCACACACAGCAAAGAAAGGGGTGATTTTTCCACTCATGGGACAGTTCCATGGAAAGGCTGCTTCTGGAAGCAAGGCCAGCCAAGATTGGCTGGAGAGTGCTTATTCTCAAGTGTTTGAGCACCCTAAATGTTGTCTCCTTTTGAACAGCTGCCATTATTTACACCCAGGCAGAGAATTATACCAACATACAGGGAGGCAAGCCATCCTTCACAGCAGGGAATAAATGTCTCCTATTAGGAACACATCAAGAGTCCAATCCTACAGACCTCCCCCAGCACCACAAGTCAGAAACCAGCTGTAAAACCACATCCCTGAACTGGTTCCTCAGAGCTGCCGAATGAAATGTAAGCAATTAACTTTATTTTGCACTGAGCTTGAGGGCTTTTGGTTGGTTTTTTTTTTGCACTCGTAGCACTAGCTCCAAAACATCTAACCCACATTTTTCCAGCAGGTACTAGTCAAGAATGAATTTTTTTATACTGAGCTTTTAAGGAGAAATTAAGAACTATTTCATATTCAAGAATGCTGTACTTGGCGGGGTGGGGAAAGAGGAGGGTGTTGTCATGGAAGTGAAATACGTGGGTGCTTTTATCATTAAAAAAAGAAAGTTTCAAATGTACAGCCATATTTGGCTGCTTGATCAGCTATTTGCTTTGTACATCATGGCTTAAGAATTTAATCAGTTTCCTTTCAGAAGTGTGTTGGTTTTTTTAAAAAAAAATACTCTTCCTCTTAAAATAAGGTAAAAGACCATTTGGTAGTTGGATTGTGCTAATAATTCCCCCCTCCCCTTGTATATATTAGGTTCCAGTCATTTAAAAAGCCACCACATCAGTTCCTAAACCACAGACTAACCCCTGCTCTCACAATTACAAACCAGACCAGTCACACACATTAACTTATCTCGTGAGCAGTAGCTAAAGAAAAGATTAGTGCCAGAAACACCCCTCTTGCAAACACACAGGAGAATAGTTCCACTGGTGATTCCACACAGCTAGATCAATATAGGGCATGGTGTTTGTATCAAGATAAAGGAAGGTGTTTGCATTCACACAGGGACAGCTGCAGGTGTGGTCAGAAACTCCACAACTCCCCCATGGTGCCATAATACAGAAAGAAAGAGGAAAGTGTGATTATTATTAGGTAAAAAGTTGCATTTCCATATTCCCCAGCTGTGTTACTGCCAGGCTGCTCCCACTCAGAGGGTACCAATCCTTGCTTTGCCAGAGCACCACATCACCAGAGAGCCCATAAAACGGCCACTGGTCCTTTAGCTGTTTCTGTAGCTGGTTTTTTAGCTATTTTTTAGCTGTTTCTCCCAAGCTGTCACTGAAAGCATCAAATGGGTACCTCTGCTTACCTGCCCAGAAAAACAGAAAGCTGACAGCTCTTAAACAGCTCTCTGCCACTGCAAATGCTCCCTGAACACCCACTCGGCTGGGAAGCAAAGAGGAAAAGCTATTTTTATACCTCAGTGGTATAAAATTTCAAAGCCCCCACCTTCCAGGAGGAAGTAAGTGCATAGGGAACACGTGTATCAGGAAAAGGAAAAAAAAAAAGGATGCGAGAGAAGTCACAGCAAGAACGTAGATAAATCCCACCTTCCAAACAGAATAAAACTAGGTGTTTAACTGGGTGATCCACGAACAAACGGCTTGCTAGAAAGAGCGTTTCAGAAGCACATTGCACACCCCCAGCCCCGCTCTCCGAGCCCTCCCGCGCCACAGAAAAGCCCCGTCGGGAAGACCAGCGAAGCGCGGGAGGCTGAGACGCTCCCCGCCCTGCTCAGCCAGGTGATGCTCGAGAGGGAGAGACAAGAGGCATGTGCTTACTGGCTGCCGGAGAGCCCGGGAGCTGCTGCGAGGCGGCTGCAGCCGGAGGAGGGACGGGACCGGCTGGGACGAGCGGCCGCTGGGGAGCTCCGGAGCGGGGCGGGGGCTCCGGCTGGGCAGGGGTGTCCAGCTGGAGGGACAGAGGCTGCTTTGCCACTTATAGCAGAGGCACGTCGCAAAAAAAAAAAAAAAAAAAAAGGAAAAATAAATAAATAAAATTTTCATCCAGCCAATAGCACCGTTCCTGCCTCGGGAGCAGCTGGAGGGGGGAGCAGCCTGCTCCTCCCAGGGCTTTTGCACGGTCCACGGGGGGGAAATCCAAACAGCTCTGGCTTTTCGCCAGCATAGGCGTTCCCCTTCTTCCCCACTCCAGCTGAGTGCTGCTACTGGGAACCACGGGTCTCACCAGGCTGGGCAAAGCCTCGCTGCCTCCAGAGTGCTCTACCCTGGGTGGGAACAACCCTCACTATCCATCCAGGCTGGGGGATGAGGGGCTGGAAAGCAGCTCTGCAGAAAAGGACTTGGGGGTGTTGGTGGCTGAGAAGCTGGACATGAGGCAGCAGTGTGCACTGGCAGCCAAGAAGGCCAATGGCAGCCTGGGCTGCAGCAAGAGAAGTGTGGCCAGCAGCTGGAGAGAGGGGATTCTGCCCCTCTGCTCTGCTCTGACCTCACCTGGAGCCCTGCATCCAGTTCTGGAGCCCTCAGCACAGGAGAGACATGGAGCTGCTGGAGCAGGGCCAGAGGAGGCCACAGAGATGCTCAGAGGCTGGAACAGCTCTGCTATGGGGACAGGCTGAAGGAGCTGGGATTGTTCAGCCTGGAGAAGAGACCTTAGAGCACCTTCCAGTGCCTGAAGGGGCTCCAGGAAGGCTGCAGAGGGGCTGTTTCCAAGGGCCTGCAGTGAAAGGATGAGGGGTAATGGGTTTAAATGAGAGCAGAGGAGATTGAGACTGGATCTGAGGAAGAAGTTGTTTCCCTTGAGGGTGGTGGCTCAGTGGCACAGGCTCCCCAGGGAGGTGGTTGAGGCCCCATCCCTGGAGCTATTGCAGGTGAGGTTGGCCAAGGCTCTGAGCAGCCTGGGCTAGTTGAGGGTGTCCCTGCTCCCTGCAGGGGGCTGCACTAGATGCCCTTTGGAGGTCCCTTCCAGCCCTAACCATTCTATGATTCTATGCGAGGAGTCATGGTCCCAGACTGTTTCACACAACGAAAATATTAGAATCATAATCATAGACTGGTTTGGGTTGGAAGGGATCTTAGAGATCATCTAGTTCCAACCCCCTGCCATGGCCAAAGACACGTCCCATTAGACAAGTGAAGCTCTGCTACCCCTGATGCACCAGAGCTCCCAGATCATTCACACGAGGAAAATGTGGCACAAAAACTTGGTGGGTGGATGTGTCCCCAACCTCCTGTCCTGTTGAAGCTACCCTCCATCAAAACAAAAACTGTTCCTGACAGCTCTGTTACAGTATCTGCCACCTTCAGGTTCACAGAAAGAGCTTCCAGGACAGAAAACAAACAGAAGGGATGAGCTTCAAGTCATCAGCCTGCAGGGAGGGAAGGAACCCAGCTGAAGGCAGCTCAGCAAAAGTGATGCCAGGAGAGTATTTTCTTCAAAGTAGACTTGACAAGAAGTAGTCAGGTAGCAAGTCATTCCTATATTTAAACAAATCTGCCTGCTTGTGCAGCACCACACCAGATAAATCTGGCGACATTCTCATCTGTTTTCTTTTCCCTCTCCTTTATCCATCTCTTATCCCCTTTTTTTATCCTGCTTTTACAGCTTCCAAATTTGTTCTACTTCCTTTCATGCTTCTGCTTTTGGATATGTAGTCCAGCCAGTAAACTGGTTTGTTTTTTAACTGAAGGTGCTCAGATTTGACCTCTTGCACTACAAATAAGCTTTTGTGCTGCCTTGGAGAGCCACAGAGCTCCTGGCTAATGGTGGGAGAGGCTGTTGATCCTGGTGGGTGTGCTGGACACACCACTGGTACCCCTGGAAAGCAGAGCATTGTGCTCAGGCCAGGGAGTTTCTATTTGTTTAGTATAATGAAAGAAACGTTGCATAAGGGCAAACACACTCTCTTTACTGAAGCATTTGTATTTCTGCATGTCTCTTTTCTCCCAAACAGGTAAGTCCCACAGATTCTTCCAAGGCCACGTCACCTATATTAACAACATTCCCAGCAGGGACAAGAACACTGAGTTGCCCCAAGGTTCAAGACCCAGACTTTCACCAGCTGCCAAGAACAACTTCAGTCATGCAGAAGTTACAGATGTGAAACACCAACATTATTTATAATGATGGACTAAAGTTTACATTTTCTTTTCAAAGGAATCCAAATACCAATTTCTAGCTCATTTTTCCAGCAGCTCTCCCAACAAGCATAAAACTTATTTGCCATCAGCAAGAGCTTCTCTAGTGACCTGTAACCAGCCATCAGACTGACAAGAACATTAGCTAAAGCCCCCCTGCCCCCGAGGTAAAATGTTATAAGTGACTGCAGCTGCAGAGCTCTGGGACTCATGAGAAATCAGAGACTAAGGCCCCTCAAAGATGGGACATTCAGACAGAACATTCCCAGTTAGATAAATCAAGCCAAGAGCTCCAGGAGAAAACAGACTTGCAGAGAGTTGGGATATAAAGACAAACTGGGTGTTGCACGGTGGTGAGAAAATGTCACTGGGGGCAAGCTAATTTGCAACCACCTCCTGCAGGGTTTCTTCCTTCAAAAGAAGGAGCCTCCCTGCTTCTGGCCATGAGCAGGAGTAAGGAGGACACAGGAGTAGAAAGGGCCCTGCTCCAGGAGCACCTGTAGCAGTGGAGTTTAGTTCATACTCTACAAGAGACCAGTCAATGCCTCTGCCACCACAGGAGTATTTGGGAACACCCTGATGCACCTGCACCTTGGATGCTCACGACTGCACTGCACATCCCAGAGAAGCACAAGCACACTAGCAAGTGAACAAGCCCAAGGGCAGCTACCTGCAGCCCACCAGCAGTGTAAAGCACTGCAGGGAGCATCACCAGGCAGCTATCAGGATGCCCTACCTGTTATTTTAAATGTAGATGCCTTCCACATACAACAGAAGCTGGAGGTTTCCCTGCAAACACCAGTTGTCACCAGAACCAGAGTGGAGGCAGAGGGTGTCTGTCAGCATTGCTCTTTCCAACTCACCTCCTGCTGACTGCAGCAGAGAAAGTTCTTATTTAACTCACTGCTCTCCTTGGATTGCAGCTCAAGGTCTGATCCCACTTTATTGCAGCCTCCAGCTCCCCTTTAGCTTCCCCATCCAGAGAAAAGCAGCAGAATAAAAGGCTGCAAAGGCACTTGGCACAGAGCAGCTGCTCTACCCCACCTGCACTGCTGCTGCCTGACAGCCCTTGAGCATTTGCAGGATCAGACCTTAAATCTGTGGGCTTAAAATGACCAGTACACCCAAAAGAGAAGGATTTAAGTGTTCTTAACCTTGTGCATGTCACAGCAGCAGCTTTATTGTATTTGGAAAAGAGAGGAAGATGATTTAGATAACAAGGACAGCAGGCAAGTATTCAAGGAAAAGGCACTTGGGCACTGCTGCACTACAGACACAATATAATGCTATTAAAAAAAAAATCTCTGCTGAATCACTGGATTAAACAAGAATAAACTGCAAGAATGACGCAACTCATTTCAAGGGGCTGAGACAACTCTTGAGTCAAGCCCATACTATCACCATTGCTCACTAGGACAGTTCATCAGTTGCCACGCACATTGATTTTTAGCAAATGCAATGAATAAAAGTAAATAAGCAAAAGAACTCCAATGGTCCAATATATCCTTGACTAGTTATCCAAACAAAATGAACTATGAGCAGAAGCACTTAAAACTGAGTCAGATTAATTACTCAAATCTAACTGCTAGGAACCTTTATTTGGAAATGGTGGAGTTCACAGAGCCATGGATGGAGGCTGCCAAGTGCTCTGCACAAAACCCCACAGGGCAGGAGACTGCCCCAAGGCAATGGGCTCACCTTTAAGCATGGGCTTGTCCACACTGGTGAAGAGATGAGTGTGTTTTGCACCCTCCTTGGATCTTCATGCTGTTTCTCTTAAATCACTCTGCAGATGTGGAGATGCAGGGGAAAGTCTTCACAAAAAGGAACCCACCTTGGTGAGTTGCTGCTCTGTGAAAGGAAGCCCCATGCATTTTGGGGTGAATCCATGCAGAATGGCTGTCCTGGTTTCCAAGTGCCAGACTGGGGGTGATGTGTCACACCCACAGCATCCCCAGGTCAGGAATGAGAGCAGTGACAATCACCCTGTGTGAGGGGATGGGACTGCCCCACTCACCTGTCCTTGGTGGGACACCATGGCCACACAGATCCAGAGCAGGTCACCACAACACAACACTGACCTCCCCACACTGACCTCCTGCCCTTTCCTCCCAGCCTGGAGAGCCAGCACTTCAGCCCTTCCTCACACCTGCCTCCACTCCCTCCTCAGCTTCAGGGTAATTACCCCTTCCCCCCACCCCAGACCTCCTTTCTCACACAACACAAGACACAGTGCCCTGCAGTGAGTCGTTTAATGGCCTGAGAGAAAAAGAACCAGGGAAAGTGATTCAGCAGCCTGCACCCCCCTGAACTATCCCACCCAAATCTAACCCCACCCTGAAGGCAGCTGGGACTCACCTGCAGCTTTAATTACCTCACAGACCATTAGCAAAAAACCTCCAGGCAGGCAAAGGAATGGAAAAGCTGAACCATTTCAGAGTCATTCCTCTCGGGGAGTAAGGAAGGGTGGGGTTGCAGGAGGCTTTAGAGCAGTGCTCTTAAAACATCAGTGATGCAAACCCTTTTTCTGTGGAGTTTGAACACAAATGGAGAGGCACAGGTTGATCTGTCTCCACCATGCAAACCAGCAAAGGACAAAGCAAGAAGTTTCTCTGAACCCCATGGGCAGAACAATGAGACACTAAAGCAGGTTTGTGGTCTTACTGGGTGATGTGTTTGAAACTGCTCAGCTTTCCACTGGGGAGTGTCAGATACAAGCCCATGGCATAGCCCCACAGTGCCACCAGCAAACCTGGGTCACTGGATCCAAAGGGATTTTTGCAACCTTGACAAACACCCACTGAAAGCTCAGTATCAAGTAAGCCAGAGAGTAGTTCCTGTGACTGCATTATTCGGGACTTCAGCACAACTCAGATTTTCCTGAGTGACACCAGAACCTGCACGCGAGAGAGAATCTAGCTGGAGATTGTTCCCACCTTTCAAAAGCAGCTGCAGGGATGGCTCAGCTGTCAGATTAAGAGGAGCAGCCGTGTCAGCCCCCTCAGTGTCCTTTGGCAGGGGCCAAAATGCTTCTCCCAGTACAAGCTGCTCCTTCTGTGCATGGAAAATGACAAAGGTGATTCCCATTTATAAAAGATGATGCACCAGGGCCCTGCAAAATGGACCCATCTGTTGACTCTCGGGCCCCAGCAAGGCAATGCTTTGAAAAGGCAACAGCAATTAAGGTTTCCAAAAGTCTTTCCAGCAACGATATAAGTTTTCAAGGAATGTTGGCAGTGGTCACAGCTATTTATCTGCAGCCTGCAGGGGGCTATTCAAACAGCTCAGGTTTGCTGCCAAGGGTAGGGCTTGAGGTTTTCTGCTCCGTGGGTTTTGAAGCTCAAGGTTTCCACACACACTGGGTCCTGGTGTCGTTTCCCCTGCCTGCTGCATCCCAGGTGAGGATGTGGGAGCAGGAGGCAGCTGCAGCCACAGGCATTGCTCACCTGGGCACACACCCATGGGACATGGTAACCCTGCAAATGTGCACACCTCTGCTTCTCCAACCCCCCCCCCAGCAGCCTCACCTGCCCTCATGATCTGTGTAAACCCTTTCTCATCCTGGGCAGAGCCCACGAGAAGAAGAAGAGTCTGGGCAAACAAATAGATTTGCTCCTGTGGAACTACTATGACTAAAAATGTTCAGCCATCATCCGATGAAGTCAAGCAAGTTTCCATAGACTTCAGCAACTTCTGGGTTGGAGTTTGTTTAAGTGTTTCCAGACTTTGACCCTTGCAGCAAACACCTCAGCCAGCCATTCAACAGTAATAGAAATCCATCAAATATTTGAGTATTTGCAGAAGCAAAAGAGATAAAATATGAGACGAGGTTTGGTTCTTGGGCTTTATCTTTTGGTCAGCTTGGTGTTCATCAGTTATCAATTACTGGATGAGTACATGTCCAGAGAGGTTTAACAAACAAAGGATTCTAAGAGCAATGGGGCAAAGCACTAACAAAATTATATAAGGTTTTACTTTTAACAGAGCAAAGGGATTTTTGATGGTATGTGTTACGGACACTTAAAACATGTTTTTCTTTCCCTAAGATAATTACCCTAACAGTGGTCTTTTTCCTTGATGTCAGGCTCACCAGTTTCATGTTCCAGATTTGAAAAGATGGCTTCCAGGCATCAGACTGAAATTAGTCTCCTTTATTAATTTTAGCTTTAGATTTTAGTCTTGGAAAAAAAAAAATAAATTAATTCAAGGTACCCACAGGCTAACATAAGTAAAGTGTTTTAATAGCTGAGGAGGTTTTTGAAGCATGACAAATTTAATTTTGCTTGAATCTGCAACTAAAATCAAATCAATTAGAAAGCTGAGGACCATGAAGAAACACATCCAAACTGGATTAGAAGATTGCAGTGAACATGAGAAGCAATAAGCACAGCATGGGCTGGGACTTAAAATGTTTGCCTACAGCTCAGGGGACCAAAATTAAATTCCCTATCTTGCTTGACTTTGGCCAAGTCACACAACATCAGCCCCTCAGGTGCTACCTGCCTGGCTCCAGGGCTGCTGACTACCCATGGACAGGTGCCTCAGGTGCTCATTTGTGCAAAAAGACATCACAACACTTTTTGCTTCCTACACATTTGCTTGGGAGGAGTGTTGGCCAAGAGGTGTGAGCCACTTGGCTTCTGCTGAAAATGCAGGCTTTGCAACAAGACACCAGAGACAGGACAAGCTTTCAAACAAAACACCCTGTGGGGAAGATTTAGGGTCTCAAAGCAGAGCTGGACACATGGCATCCCTGCAAGGGACTCCCACACAAACCTTCTCTGCTGCCACAGCCTCTTCCAGTCCTCTCTGCTCAGACGTGGGTGGGGGTGTGAGTGGCAGCTCAGCCCATCCATTGCCCCCTGTCAGTGTGTCCATGTCTCTCAGAATGCAAAGCCTCAGGCTGGGGAGCCTCAGTACATCTTCTTCTGACCTCTTTGCATAGTGGTTTTGTGTGACTCACAATTGGGGCCAGTGAAAGCTTTCTTTAGTAAGACAGCTAATGGCAGCTGAAGCTATGCAGGGGTTTAAGTAGGTAACCAGCTTAACCTACCCATGTGGTGCCCATGGCCACACCAGGGCAAAGCAGAGAAAGAAGCCACTTGGCCAACCATGTGAATTAGATCTGTTCCAGTTCACCAGATCCAAGCAGCTCTGGGTAAAAAAAGTCATTTTCTTCTGCATAAATGCACTGGGAATCCCACTTACTGCTCAGGTCTATGCTGCTGATAACACAAAAAATATTCAGGGCACACCTTTCTGCTCTTTCTACCTTTTCTGCTGTTTCCAACAGCACTGGCTATACAAACATTTTTACTTTCTCTGTCAGATCAATTTTATCTTTGCTAAAAAAGATTGTATTAAAATTATAAGGCTGAAGGAAGGTTTATATGGAAGGTTTAGTCCCACATAAGGTTGCACTTTTTTATTCCCTATGCCAAAGAATTTCTTTATTCTTTATGTCAAAGTAAACAGTATCATCTATATGCTTCATGGTAGTTAGGCAGAATGTAAGTCTGTATATTTGGTATGTATGTATATCTGTATATTTGGTATTTATGTATATCTGTCTTTTCAAAGGCTTTATTTCACAAACAACAACAAAAAAAGGAATAGTCGTAGGAAAATTACAAACCTTTTGGCACTAAGGAAATTATGAATGCAATTTCCTGAGCTCAGTGTACTAAGGAGCTGCAGCAAATAGCTGTCAGGCAGCTTTCTCTACCAAAAGATTTTAGATGTGATACTCGTCTTTGAAGGTGATTTTCTGTGCTGGGCTTTTGCTCTCCTTCCAGTTCAGATGGAATTTTTAACTGGTTTAGTTCATCTGGCATGAAGGGAGCATGGGTGTGTTTTCTTTGGTTTAAACCAAGTTTTCTGGGAGTTATGGGAAAATGAGAGAGCTCATTGCTTTGTTGAATTCTGCTGAAGAAAAGTGATTTAAGGATGGTTTGAAGTCAGAACTCTAAGAGACCCCAGAGAAGGATCTCAGGTATATGCATGGATATAGAGATGCTGTCTTTCTGTCACCACCAAACTGAAATAAATAACTTAGTAAAAACAGATTGTGGGTTTTTTTCCTCCTAGCAGCTCAAGTGAGAGTTGGGACTAGATGAAGGAATTGATCCAACAGCGGGGAGAAATATTTTACATTCAAGAGCCTGGATTCTAAGGAAGAGCTGGTGGCTGGGGTGAAGGTGCTGGGTGGGTGCAGCGGGTGCTGCTGTGAGGTGGCACTGCAGCCAGAACCAGGTGTCCCTGCCAAAAGGAGTGCTCCCAGCCCTGCTGCCTGGGGGAGGTGGCACAGCAATGCCCCTGGCTCCCTTCAGAGGGTTTCTGCCCCTTCAGCAACCCCGAGCGTGTCCTTGGCAACTCAGAGGCACAAACATGGAGCGGTGGGAGCCGAGAGGGACCAGCCAAACACGAAACCTGGTAACTGGGCTATAAATATTTACAGTGTGCCTCAGCTTTGCTCATTCTGCTGCGTCGGGAGCATGGCCAGCCACAGATTTCCAGGTATTAACTGTCCTGCTTGGTGTGGTCCTGGACTTTCAGTCAGACCATAATCCCCACTGTCTCAGTGTCCTGGGTCGGATCTAGTACTGGGGAGGGCAATGGACACACCTCTTCCCAGACCAAGGTGCTGATGCATCCTGCTCTGACTTGGGTCTATCTGCAGCATTGGACTTGCCCACTCTCCCCCAGACCAGTGGAGCCTCAAAACTCAGTCAGCTCCATTCTCCTGCAAACACGACTGCTCCAAGTATCTGTAAAGCCAAGATGATCCATTTTTTCCAAGGAATTTTTTTCACTCAACTCCTACACCCTTGTCACGAGTGCCATCAGTCTATTATCAGCACTGTCATCGGAGCAGAGACAGATTGCAGCTGAAGCAACAAGTCCCTGATGGGAGCTGAGTTTACATGTGTAACTGTGCCAGACAGCACTGGCCTCTCACTACTGGGACAAGAGAATTCAGCCCTTTAAAGCCTCTGACCCAGAGCTGAGGCATTTTATCGACAGCAAGTATCTCAGCAACAAAGCTCCAGCTGGTGAACCAGCCCCTGCAGAGCAGAAACGAAGTCACGAAGGAAATTCTTTTGCCTTTTGTATCAGTGTGGGCATTCTCCTGTGAGCACTGGACGTGGCTCTGAAGTCCCAAGGTGGAAAACAGAACCTGGATGTAGCTGGTGCAGTTGCAGCATCGTATCACTTGACCTGCTTCATCAGAGGAACCCTTGATTTTGCACCTTGAACGACGGGCACGGATGGAAATAGTGATCTCAGGCCACTCAACCAGACATAATTTCTCTAAATAGCCTTAGGACATTTGTGTCTATTCCAAAGAGAAAAAATATGGCAAAGTAGCTGGTGAAGGGATGTTTGTATGAACTCTGGTCCTCCTGTCACCGATACCCAGAGGCATTTGCAGTTCTCTCTTATTACAGATCTCAAAAGCTTCAGAGGCTGGAAGTATTCACCCAACGGATCCAAAAGCACCAGTGATTAATATTAACTGCTTGGGAAAAGGGAAAAGCAAGCAATGCTGCATCTGTTCCTGTTCCTCGTGTACCTCTGGGAGTTTTAGGAGCAAGCCCTACCACAGCTGAGCAGATTTTGCCTTCCATTATCAAAGAGTCCAGAGGAGATGCATCTGCAGAGGAGGAGGGTGCTGTGAAGATGTGGGAGACCTGCTGCCTTTAGCTGTCTTTAGGGTTATGCCCATGGAGCTGCTAAGCAGAAAGGTGCATTTTGCTACGGGTTGGTGCCACAGGAAGGGCAAGGGAGATGCTGTAGATGGGATGAAGGTGCAGAACATGCCTACCCTGGCTCCCCTCTGACTTTCTGTGATTAGCCCATCCTAAATCTGGCAAAAGGGCTGCCACTAGTATGGGGGAGAAGGGGAGGTCAGTGGGTTGCAGGACATTTACTGCTACCAGCACTGAAGGGAGCTTCTTTTGCTGTGTCTGAAGAACAAACAGAGCAGGACCAGCCATGGGCTGTGAGAGGAGGAGAAGGGGGAAGGTGTCCGTGGCAGAAGGACCAGGCAGATTTCAGGTTACAGAAGTCCCTTACAAACAAAAAAAGGCTCAGAGGTAGTTGCTGGGTACCTGCAGCTCTCTGCTGGAGTTTAGCATTGCTGTAGGAGGAGGAAGGGCAAGGGAAAATATTTCTGCTGCTGTCTCACCCTGGGCACATTTACACTGTGAAATGCTTTGATGCTCAGGCAGCTGGTATTTTCCTATTCACAAAGCATCCTTTGCACCGTGGAGCCTTCCCAGCTCAGTGCAGTGCCCGTGTGGGAAGCTAGAAGAACTAACCTGCTGCTGCAGGTAGAAGAGCTGACAGACCACATAAAGCTGACAGCTTTCACTTAGACACTTTTTATCCCTGTCCACATTCCTGGGAGCTTATGCATTCAGGGAAGGCAGCAATGTTCACACGTTTCCTTAAAAGTAGCTATGACCACACTATTCTGTGAAACATGCAGAGTTAGGAGATTGCAGCCATATATGGGCTCCTTGGGGCTGGAACGTGGCTGGCACCCCTCTGAGGAGGACAGCTGGTGGAATTTCCTATGAAAGGCCAATTAATAAAGACCAAATCCTTTTGTATATACGTATGTCTAAATATTGGACAACAAAGTCAAGGCTCTGCTACCCCAGAGTCCTGCACTTTACTGAGTCTCCTGCAGTCATTCAGGGATCTTTTAGCCTCTGACAAGTGCTCAGCATGGACTGTAAGAGCAGGAGGAAGGAAAAGCACCAAGATGGGCTGTTTGAGGGCTGCATGTCCCAAAGTAACATGTACCAAAGCCCCTGGTTCCCAAACTCTTTTCTGAAAGCAGACCTTTGCACACCTTTGGTACCATCCTGCAACATGCAGTTGTGACAGGGTGGAATTCTGCTTGCCCTGGCTCTCCAGGCACAGCCTTACCCCTCATATGTCATCTCCACAGCATCCAACTCACCAAGAGCTTGCCTTGCTTCTTTTCAGGCTTGTCTGAGGGCCAGGAGCCTTCAAAGACAACAAATCCACTGCATTGCTGTGCTGCTCTCCTACTAGCCATGGTAGGGAGCCAGACTGCACCCAGAGCTTCTCCTGTCAGCAAGGTGCAAAGGAGCTTCTGATGTTAAACCAGGTAAGTTGGAATTGCCTGTATATTGTGTGACACCCACATCACCACCAGCTCTGCAGAGAGCAGAGGGGGTGGAAAGCAGTGGGCACATGCTGTGTTTGCACTGGGCAGTCTTGCTACACTAGGAACTGGGCACAGAGAGAACACAAGTATTTCCACAGCCCCTGGGCTCTCTCATCAGCTTGGCAGGTTTTGTCAGGGTTGTCAGTGAGGACCCCAGCTCTCCATTTCCCTTTTACTTGCCTCGTCTTCCAGTTGTTCTCCACTCACACACACATGCAGCCAAAAGATTTTTTTCCATTTAGTATGACAAGAATATATCTGGACCCACTGGCATCCATGAGGCACTCCCATCACACCTCCTCTCTTAATTTGACCAAGGTATTTCCTCTGGAAAACCCCCCATATCTGGGGACAAACACCGTTTTGGGCTGTGATAGAAGAGAAAAAGTCCTCTTGCAACAGTGCAAACAGCCATCAATTGGCTGCTACCCTTAAAATAATACTTCTAGCAGCCTAATACTATATCTATATCTATATATAAATATATATATATAAAGAATGCCAATAGGCAGCTGGCATTAAAGGGGAAAGCAAGATGCAGTGTATCACAGAATCACAGAGTGTCAGGGGTTGGAAGGGACCTAGAAGATCATCTAGTCCAACCCCCCTGCCAGAGCAGGATCACCTAGATGGAGAATTACTTACAGGCTGTATATTTGCCATGAAGTGAGGCTGTGTGTTCTGAGGAACAGACATTGGTCTGGAGAGTCACAAGGCTGGGGTTTTTCTCTGAAATCTGCAGTAGTTCTTTCTAGAGTGATGCATTTCTAAATGAATGCCTGTAACTGTACAAACATCTGCAGACACCTTATGATCTGTTGCTAATTGCTGTTGGTTTTTTCCTTCTGAGTGGCTGTAGGTTCTGCAGCAGTGTCTCTCCTGCTTACACCTACTCCTGAAAGGATCACTCCTGCTCTGGCACTAAAGGGTCTGAACACATACATAACACTCCTAGGAGCTCCTCTGCCTCATGGACGCCACTGCCAGCCCTGGGTGTTTTAGGTCCCCAGTACCTTCCAGTGGCAACCATCCCCACCTCTGTGGGACAACTCCATCATTGAGAAGTGGCTCAAGTCCTTAAAGGACAAATAAAGGGTAAATTACTGTCTCCATGCACAAGGTCGCCTCAACTGACTCCAGACTCCTGGGTTTTTGAGAAGGTGCTGCAAACAGTCGGTGTTGCAACAGGGTCTCTTCTCCTTTCAGCAGGTAACACTTGAGCTGGCTGGTGTGTGAGGCTGGTGAACATGGTGAGGGTGCCTGGAGCAGGGTGGACTTGCAGCCTTTGCTCTGTCTGGACCTGCAGGGACACAGCAGTGGTGGACAGCTACTGTCCTTTCCAATATTGCCATCTAGAGGACCCAGCAAGGACAAAAGCTCCTTGCAGGCCACGATGAGACAAGGAAGGAAGCAAAAACTGGGGTTTTTAATTTTACCTCACATCATTTTCCCCAGCATGACGTGGTGGCAGAGAGCCACGTGCACGGGAAGGGCTGTGCCTTGGGCAGGAGGATACAGGATGGCTCTAAAAACAGCCTGCTGATTTTTTTGAAGCTGTAGATACCAGGCATTGGTCCACTTCCCAGAGCTTTACTGATGCCCACATGAAGGTGGCCAGGTGGTACAAATGACTGAAAGCTGTCCCCCATCAGCTCAAGCTGAACCAAATCAAAGGGGGACTATGCAGCAATAGGCAGCTCTCCACATCGACCTGTGGTGCCAGATTCCCTCCCCAGACTACACGGGGTTCTGCCTCATCCTTCTGCCAGGGCCTCTGAGCAGCCCATATCCCAAATCTTTTTTGCACAGCTGAAGATGACCAGCCAGCTCATGGCACAGCCAGCCCACCCCTGGACACCCTGCCTGCAGCCACCTGTGCTGGGATGGGGGGTGTGACCACTGGTCCCAGCTAGTTTAGCCACTGGAGATGGTGCTTACTACTGGTGGTTTGGATCATACTTTATTTCAGCAGAGCAGTTTGTTAGTTAAAGGATGTGCTGAGCTGCTTTTGAGGGTTGGTGGGGGAAAGAGCTGCCAAAGGCATTTGTTCCAGTGATGAACTACATCCTTGGTTGGTTTAGTTACGTGCTGGAGTATGGCCCCAGCCTGGGCTGGACATGAGAGCACGGGGTGGAATTAGCATCATTTCATAGTAAGAAAACACACACCATTGTCTCCTGTCCTGCTGCTGTGCAGGCCACCCACCACCAGCTGGATGAGCCCTTCTGGCTCACAGACTTAGGGCACTGCTGGGAGCTGCAGCCAGTGCTCTGGCAAAGCCCAGCTTCACAGCTCAGGCCTTGCACCCAGTGTGAGGACCAAAGCAGAAGAGATGTCCCCTTGGCTGGCTGCTACTAGGATGGGAGACAAGTGTGATCAGGTTTTCCTCCCACAGTGATACAGGGCTACGAAGAATGACTTTTTTCATACACTTTGCAAGGTGAAGGTTGTCCTTTGTGAATAAAAAACCCCAAAATCAGAGTCTTGAAGTTTCTGAGATGCCCGCAGTATTGAAGGGTTGCAAAACCTCTGAACAACAAACCTCTTCAGCTGCTACAACAGCACACAGCTCAGAAAAGTACAGATGGGAGAGGTAGGGTAGAATCTCCTCTGGTGACAGAGCAGCTGCCATGATCCCAATTGCAAACCCAACAGAAACACAGGACATAAAAACCCACAAAAGCTCAGGAGCCTGAATTTTGCAAACACCCCTTAGCAATGCCTCTCACACAGAGCCACCCACCCCAGCAGCTAACCCAGCTGGGCTTTCCAGCATGACCCCCAGCCCCAGCTGCCCTCCAGCCCGTGGGTTTCAGCATCTGCATCCACAGTTCTGCCTCACCTGTTGGCCAAAGGCTGCAAACAAACCAACCTGAGAAGGTGGGTGACATGTTGTCACTTTGCTACAGGTTTATTTCCGTGTGAATGAATGAAACAGTACACACAATTCCAGAGGGGGAAAAAAATAATCATCTTTTTATAGGCCCATCATCCTTCTTTCACAGTACAACGCAACAGTAAAGGATTTAGTCAGTGTAAACAGAAGGTCCAATAGTGATCATTGGCTATCACAGATCAGCTGCACAGACATCACAACTAGGGAGTTAATGCCATTACCACACACATCGACAGTACCAGTACAAATCATAACTTTACCTACAATGCTTTTTCGTGTGCAAAAACCATGAAAATTCAATTTACAGAAGAAGGGCACCTTCTCTAAATCTTCATGGGGGCTGTAAACTGCCTCCTCGGGGCTGTCTTATCTGTTTGGCAAAAGATCTCAAGGCCTGATTCTCCAAGGTACCCTTAACTTCATCTGCAGCACGCAAGCCATCGGGGCTCTGCATCAGAAAACCAGGCACTCGTGTATCCTCTGCTGCAGCAGGACACAGAAAACAGTCAACTGAGGATTAATCTGAGTCAATTTATGAAATCACACTGCTGAATTTCAGCTTAGATTCATTAATCTAGTCAAAACAGTCGTGGTTATATTATATAAGGATCATAAAAGTTCACAGGTAAGCCACAAAATATTTTTTTAATTTAATTTCTTGTCTTTAATGTACTGAACCATCACTGGCACCAGAAGCTGAGGCTTATGGCAATGTGCTGGCAAACTCAGAGGGTGGATACGTTACTGAGAGTGCAGGGTCAGAGCAAGGGAGGGATGTGACCAAGGCTACAGTAAAACTCACGTGGTGGCCACCACAGGTTTTTGGCTGCACCTCAGCTGAGTCCTGCCTTGGCTGGGAGCCCTGCACTGGTGCCCACAGGACCACAGGCTGTCAGGGAATGCAGAACTGCTCTGGCCTCCAGCTGCACCAACGCCAGCTTCGTAAATTGAATTCACAGTGGGATTATACAGGAAAAAACAAGAGGCAGTTATTTATCATACCTCTTGGAAAAGGCAAAACAGACAAGAAACAGGATGTAGAAGTGATGCAGTAAACCTAAAGTCAACGGGTACCTAGTTTGGTGTTTGGTTTGTTGTTCGTTTTTTTAGGTTTGGTATTTTTTGTCGTTTTTTTTTTTTTTTAACTTTTTTTTTTTTTCTTTTTAAAGACATGAAGTTAAGTTACAGACATCATATAAAATGCACACTTTATGGAAATCCTGCATAGCAGGAAACACAGAGGCTAGACTAATCCAACAGCTACGTCAACAGCGAGACTGCCATTTACCGGTGCAAGGACGATGCCCTATCCAAATATAAACAGAGCATTACCCCCCCTTCCAGAGGAGTCCTATGGCAACACACATTTTGTTCAGAAAAAAAAAACAAACCAAAGCATTTCCTTGGGGATAAACTGCCAAAATAATTAAATTTCACATCTGTAAATTTAAGGCAATGTTACTTATACCTGAGAAAATGAAAAAAACAACAACAAAAAGGCGTAGATTTATTTCCTCAACTGTACATATCCACTTGAAATTTCAGTATTTCCTGTCTCCTCCAACTCTCAGGTGGTGCTGGAGAAAACAGCTGTGGGGACACTGCTCTGAGGTCTCAGGGTCAGATCCTGAGGGATGCAAAGTTTGTCTTTAAATACCTCTGTTCAGGCCCCTGAGAGAGAGTTAACTCCAGAAGGGGCCCGGAGTGCACCGGTAACCCTGAAAGGTTTGTACAGCAAAACTGCAGCTAAAACAGACAACAAAATTACATACAGTAAGTTTCTGTGATTTCCCCCTTTTCAGAAGAAAAAGAAGGATGTCAGGGTTAACAATTTCACTGCACCTTTAGCCATTCCTGTAACTACAGAGTAAATCCTTTAACACTAGAGTAAAATCACAAATTGTTCTGTGCTCTTCCTAGGAAAATAAAAATTAAAAAAAAAAAAAAAAGAAAAAAAGAAAGGAAAAAAAATCAACTTGCAAACAGTCTTTAAATGGTAAGAGACATGAAAGAGATGGAGTGGGGATCACAGACACAGAGCATGCTAAGGAGTTATCAAACAAAGTGCAATGATTTTTTGACTATACAGGAGGACGGACGGACGGATGGACAACTCCCCTTCGGTACCACCGAGGTGCTCACTACCTCTGGGGAGGTCTGGAGGTACCGTGTCAGTCTGGAGCCATAAAGCTTGTGCTCGAGGCCAACTGGGCCACACAGCCCCTCCTGGGGCTGCAGCAGCTCCCCAGGCCTGAGGCAGCTCCACTGGGGGACAAGGGACTCGCTCTGCACAACAACACCATCGCTTCCCTAAGGGGAAGTGTAGTTGCCAAATGAGGATTTGATGGCTGCTTCTAGAAAGCTGCTCGAGCCACCACTGAAAGATGGACTCGACCCTAAAACCAGTGCACACTCAGTGTGGTTTCTGTGGGATCACCTGCTTCTCAACACAGCTACAGACACAAACCGTCCCTCCCTCCTGCTCCCAGCTGAGCAGGCAGCCCCCTGCAGTGCTTGCTGTCAGCTCTGGCCAGTGCCTGCCTCTAGCCTGCTGAAGCAGGGCTGGGGCAGAAGGACACTAAGAAGAAAGCCTCCAGGTCTCAACTCAGCCTCCAGGTCTCAACTCATGTTCCCACAGAGTGAACAAATTTATCACCAACTGCTGCCGGGCGAGAGGGTCTGCGGGAAGATTTTTCACTGCTATTTCAATTGTGACTATCCAAAGAGCAGAGACAAAAACGAAAAAACAAAACACCAACAATCCTCATCTGAATAGAAAACGATTTCTGCTGCTCACCAGAACCTCCTTACCCTCCTCTCCCAGGCTCAAAGGATGAACAGGGTGTCAGTTCCTTTACTCACCCCGCTGGGAACTAAACCTTTTGTCAAATCACACATTAAAGAAGCTCACTGTGTGCAAAAGACTCTTACACTAAAACAGTTCCACCCTACACAGTGCAGTCAACACAGTTTTTAACTTAAATTTGCAGCTTGTTCTTTACAAGTGCCTGGCGGAGAATATTTATATTCTTCTGACACCATATAAATAATATTTATACAGCTTAGACATTTTGAGACATGCATTAGACTTTAGGTAGTACATATTTCTTGATCATATATGCAA
>VYZU01061724.1:39537-59208 GCA_013401355.1 Ceyx cyanopectus | reverse complement strand
CCTGACAATTCCATGATTCTATACCTTGTTTTAACAAGAGCTGGACACTCATAGTCCCTCCTTCTCCCAGCCAAAACTCTGAGTGAAGCTATGATCCAACACTGTGCAACCTCTTAGTTCACCTGGGGTTTTAGTTTCCTGGAAACCCTTCAGGCTTTCCCTTTCCAATGGCTTACCAGCAATGGCACCAGTCAGATGATATTTTTTCATCTAAAAACCTCACCAGATCCCAGACAGAGCTGGTCTGCCTGTGGCTAAGCATGAGGTGTCAGCTGAAAAAAGACATGCATGAGTGTGAGCAGGCAGTGAGGCTGAGGCAAAGTTGCAGTGAATTGAATTTTATTTTTTTTTCTCCTCTCTGTCTCTCTCCAGGTTTGTGTCCCACCACCCCCCACCTCCCTGGAGCCTGGTGTCACCCACAATAGCTTAGTTTTGAAAAGAAGGTGGTTAGGTAAAGGAGAGAAGGTATAATTATGGGTGGAATCTGGGATTTTTATTTTTTTTTTTATCAGATTGTGACACTGTCGAATGCTTTCTGTGCAAAGTATACTGTTGAAAAGGCAGCGTTTGTGCCTTTCCCACCACCATTATCAAAGCTCCAGTCAGTCAAATCCTCCCTGTTATTAAATGCTGCTCTGCAAGTCTGCATTGTGAAGCTGAAGGATATAATCACAGGTGCCAGACATGGGGAGAGAGCTGATCCAAAGGTGTGAAAAAAAGAAAACACAAAGATGAGCTGAATAAAAACACATAAATGAGGTGTAAAAAATCAGATTACAGGGGGCAGAGAAGGTGGGAGTAAAATGAAGCAGAAAAAAAAAATCCATTACTTAGGTTTCTACCCCCATGCCTTTTTTTTTTTTGTGTGTGTGTGTGTGTTAATAGAGAATAAACAGGGAAAAACAGAGGTTGGTGAGCTGGTGTATTCACCTTTATTTGTCAAGATGCCAAGTACTTGAGTCAATTCAGGGCAATTCTGGGTTGTTGCTGTCAGTGTCAGGGGGTCTCAGGGGACACAGAGCCCCTGCAGCACCCTGTGAGTGGCTGAGACCAGCAGTGTCCAGCCAGAGTGTCAGTGTGGGCTTCAGGGGATTGGGTTGGCCAATTAGAACTGGGAATTACAGCCAAACATTTGACATTAAAAAGCTTAACGTGCCCTTGGACACGAGGTAGAATATTCCCAAACTTTTCTGCCAGAGCAGCTTTGGAAGGGGATTAGGCCTATCAGAGCTTCTGTCTCAGGGGTTGCACGTTGCCTGCAATGATAACAAAGCACACTCTGCTTGGGAAGCCAAAAACAAATCTGGAAACCAACGGTGATTGCTCTGGTCCAGTGATGTCAAGCTGGAAGGGTTGGCTTCCACCAAGCTTTTAATTTCAGGGTGTTTTCAGAGTCAGCTCCTCTGGAAATGGATTTGTTCCTGCAGAAAATTTCCATTTTGATGAACTTGCATTTTGAGAAAACTTTCAAGCAGCATTAGCTCTGGCTTTTGAGGACTGTGAATACACCCAGAAACCCAATCTCCCTCATTTCCTTTAAACAGGGCTATCTCCAGCCAATAACTCACAGCCTCTTCCATGTCCCCCTGTGCTGCTTAGGTTGATGTTACAAAAACCTGTCTTTTCACCAGGAACCAGACCACAGCAATACTGGAACCAGTTTCCCTGCACAAGGCCAACCTTGTGTGTAGCCTCCCTCAGCATAAGAGCATTTATTTCAGCTCGGGCTAAGCCTGTTTGTAGTTAGTGTCAATTGGGACAAAACTGATAGGAGTACATCATGCAGCATTTCTGCAATAGGTTTGCAAAACCCTTTGAAAGATAATATTCTGAGGTCAACTGCTGCAAGTCTGAACAAAGAAAGCTGGCTAACTTTTTAGTGGGCTTGTAGAAACATTCCTGGGTAGAGGATCCATTAACGGGCAATGCAATAGGTCACCTTTTCCATGCATAAAATGCCAATAAATGTATTTAATGGAGCTCACACAACCAGCCAGCCCCTGCTCACTGGGCAGGGGACAGGGATGCAGTTGTGCTTATAACACAGAAAAACATGGATTTATTTTGTTCTGCCTCAAGGCACCTTGCAAATTTGGCTGGTATTGAGGTCAGTAGAATTATTTTTTATTCTGGATTTTTTCCTGCCTCTTCTCGGAGGTAAACAGCTCCAAGAAGCATGGATGATCTCACCAGAGGAATGTCAGAGTGATGTTTTCTGGCCTGTTTTACACAGTAGGATCAGTGAACTGCTCATATGGCTTCCTTCTGCCCTTCGTGTCCACCCTCACAAACGTTTTTCTTTTTGTTGCTCTGAATATCAGGGGTCCAGGGGATCGCTCGTAAACCGAGCAGCACGCACACCAGGTGAGGTTAATGCTGAACACTGCAGGTCATCTCTCAAGCTAGCCTGACCTTGGTTCAAATTCTACTGTATTTCAATTGTTATGGATTTTCAGTGCCTCTTTTCTGAATGGGAACCTCTGAAATGAAATCATACGAGGTGCTATAGATCTGTTTGCCGGCAAGGTTATCACAAAGGCAGGCAGGACAGTTTGCCTCTGAGAGGCTGCACTATAAAGCCTCCAAGGTCTTCCCATAAAGCCCGTGAGATACTGCCACCAGAGACATGCATCATTGATGTTTAGGGTCAAGTTCTCAGCCTGCCCCTCAGCCCAGCTGAAATATGCAGCTTTATCATCGTGTGATCACTCTATCATCCAGGCGAGCCCATGGGTGGGGAGCTGGTGTGCAGGGGGACAAGGCTGCCCCAGGTGGCGTTTCAAGGACATGCTGAAGGCTGGGGAAAATCTAATAGGTTTTTTTTCTCTCTCTCACCTGCAGAGAGGCAGCTACAAACTCCCCGTAGGAGTGGACAGGGATTCTGTCCCAGAAACCAGGTGCCACTGGAGAGAAGGGCACAGTGAAGGAGAGGGCAGAGAGCAGCTTGTGTTTGTGGGCAGCACTGGAAATCAAGCACTGTGGAAAAGTGTGGAGAACCTGCAAAGCCCAAGGTACAATAAGATAATATTCCTAGAGGGGCTGGTTTTGTGTTTTTCAACTGCCAAATGGGACCCTATCCAAGTTTGCAATGGAACGACATAAACCATACACTCACCACTGATGGAGAAAAATGATTGATTTTTTTTTTTTTTTTTTTTTTTTTATATTTTTTTTTTTTTTTTTTTTTTAAAATTATTTTTTTTTTTTTTTTTTTTTTTTTTTTTTTTTTTTTTTTTTTTTGTCCAGTTCCAAAATATGTTGCTTTTGGGGCATTTTCTTGATGTTATTTGCAGATTCAGCAGGTTGGCTGATGAGGTGAAAATAATCATCCAGCTAGTGCTTGCTTGGCAAGGTTTACCTGACCTTCTGGGAGTTGCAGCCAGAGGAATCAGCAGTATTGACATTTGTTGGTGCACGTCAACAGTCCCACATTGGGTGAACTACATGGCACTGATGTAGCCACTTGGTCTAATCAGGGAGGGAAATACAATAGAGCTTTTGTTTCAGATGCAGACTTCTGGTATTTAAAACTGAAATCTTATTTCGCTACAAGCAATAGAGAATCCATTTCAAATCTTTAAGTCTGACTGTATCTGGTGGAGATCATGCAAGGAACTGTTTAATCCCAGGGTGTTTGTGCTCATACACAAAAGTAGCCAAGATTTATAGATAGCCTTTCGGGTGCTTACAGCTGCACAGCTTTCAGGGAGAAAGCTCTTCACCAGCTTGAAAAAGAACAATGAAATAACATCGTGAGGGGCTGATTGCCACTCCGTGGGGAACTCCTGCACACATTATAGACTACCCGACTCGCACGATAATGACAGACAAGTAGATGACCTTTCTATGCTAATGATTTGGCTCCTCGATGAATTCATCCTATGTGATACAGGCAACTTGTCTTTGCCTGGTGATGGATCACGTCATGGGATCCCAGAGCTTTCGTGTGTTAGTTAATGTTCTGTCAACACAAGCCCCTGAGAGATCGTCCCAGTTGTCCTGGATGACAATTAAGCTCTCTTGAATAAAAGAGATGGTGTCTCCAGTGAGTCTCCAGGAGCTGACGCACTTCCTGACGTGCGACTGGTCACATCCCAGCAGAAATCTTTCCTACATCTGCTGGTTTACTGAGCTCTCAGAGTATGGAGCTCAAGTGCAACAGCAGGGTTAAAAATCTACAGTAAAATGAACTGGAAAATATTGATCCAATTTAAAGCAGCATTACAAATGCCCAAATCATTGCATCCTAGCATTAACTAATTTTTAGATATCTAATGGTTTTATCTGCTCTGCTGCACTTCGTAATGACAGGCAAAGGGTGTCAGTGCACACAGCTAGTCCATAGCAGGCACTTTGCTTCCCCAGATCAGACCCTATAGCTGCCCCACCTTACACGTCCCAGCCCTGCAAGTAAAGCAATCTGAGAGCAGGCAGGAGTGGGGTACACAGGTTATTTCCAACAGGATCTGGGTGCCCAGCTTGGTGCTTGTCCTACCCAAGGGCTGGTCTCCAGGCTGCTGCAGGGCAGGGCAGCAGCATACACCTCCCTGGAGGCAAATTGATTTAAAGCAAGTTTGAACCTCAGCCCAGATTATGCTCGTGTTTGCATGTTAGTTGAAGATCAAAATCAGAATGAGGGCAGTAGAAGACATAATAAGAAATGCTTGATGTATAAAGACATACAGCCTGGCATGTAAGTTCTTTGCAAATGCTGTGAAGAAATTTTGTGTTTATAACCCACAGGAGGAGGCTTCACTGGCATCATCTTCACAGCAGAAATAGGTGTCTTCACCTTGCTCCCCATGCACAAGATTTTTAATACAACTTCAGAACTGTGAACTAAAAAAAAATGGGCACATTGACCCAAATTGTCCCCTCTGCTCTCTGAGATGTGTTGTGCCCTTGCAGGGGAGCAGTGAGCTGCTCGGGCTGTGAGGAACTTCTAGGAACCTGTGTTTGAATAGCAAATAGTGAAGTGTTTCCCTGGTGAACAAAGTGGATTTAATGGTTGTGGTCTGTCTCTGAGTCTACCAGGGGAAAAATCATTCCAGGAGTAGTGATTACCACAAATATCTGTTGCTTGTGTCACAGCATAGCTATTGTGTTTCCCAGCCAGGGAAACTGAGGTACAGAGAGCTTTATGAAAATCATATAAAGCTACTTTCCAGATTTTTCATTAATGAACTGTTCCTTGTAATACCTCTTGGAGCTCGGGAAGTTCTCTCGGGAATGAAAGTGTTGCAGAAAGATTAATCATGTGTCTTCTAGGGACTGTTGTCAAAAGCTAGAGCCTCATAACCCCGAGTGCTGAAGCAGAGCTGAGATAGCGTGGCAGGCTTCTCAGAGGAGAAAAGAATATGGATCTCTAGTCCATGATATGGGGTCATCTAAAGGACCAGTCATACCAAATGCAATCAAAAATTTGATTTCTCTGGTGGAAAAAATTTGATCTGGCATTTTCCACAGTCTTGGTGCCTTCCCCTTGAAAGACTCTGTTGTTCTGCAGGTCTTTAGATGAAATTAAATCCTGGCTCATGTAAATATTGATTTTTTTAAATTTTTTTTTTTTTTTTTAATATTTAGGGTTGTTTTGTTTGAGTGTGTTTTGACTGTGTGGGAGCCACTCCTGTATCCTGTAGCTACTCATGCCCTCTTACCCTGAAAATTATGTTTGGAGGGCTTCTTCCTGCTCTCCAAACTGTGGCAGAATGGGATATTAAGTACAAATATCTCTGGAAACCTTGTAGAGAAATGGGACAGTGTGAAGGGCATCCTGGCTCTGGTGTGGGGGGACCCTGACCCTTATAAAGACTGCAGCAACTTCTGGGGTTTGAGTATTGCTGGAGCTGGGCCGGTGAGCTCATGTGCAGTCCTTGCCTCCATCAGTTGTTCAGGAACCATTTCTGACTCGAGGGTTTTTAGTTGTAATTATTCTTCAGACACTTTGGCCAGCTGCTGTCAGTGGGTGGGTTTGTGCCACGTGCTCTGTGAGTGCTCAGAGTTTGCACTTTGGTTTTACACGCTCTGTACCTGCTCACCAAAGTCCTACAGTGTGACTCTTAGTGCCACGTGGTTTTTAATTAGAGAGCAATTAATAAGTGACTGTGAAAGTCGGGGTGAAGGCTAATTCGTGCTGACTTGCATGAAGCTTTTGGGAATTAGAAGCGCTTCCCAAATGCCCTGTGGTTTTCCAAATGCTTGTGAGTCACAGCCAGGCACTTTGATGCACTAAATATTTACAAGATTGGCGTTTTAACTATTTAATCAGCTCTGCGAGGGTTGGGATTCTGATTTCTGACTGAAGTTGCTGGAAATATTCACAGTAATTTCCCCAGGACATGGATCTGGCCTAAGTCACTATAACAGCATGTAATTATAGACAAATGCAAATAATGCAAAGTGCATTAACTTGGAGCTTTCCAAAATTAAAAGCAAATGCTCAATTAAGATGAAAAAAGACCTGGCCTGAAAATTGCCTGTGAGACCCTCAAGCCAATGTAGTCCTGGCTATGGATGTATCTTTTCCTGAGGCAGAGGAACATTTTATGTTGGGGTTGTGTTTTTCACCCCCCCCCATCCCCAATAGGGTCTGCTGGAAATTGTTCAAAGGATTGGGATTTGGGAATAAGTCTCTGGGGAGAGAGATTAACAAGAAGTGAGTTGGTGAGAAGGTCAAAAAGACAGCACATCACATTGCTTTCTGCACACTGCTGTTCTCAGCTGTGCATCTACACATTTATCTATTATATAGCAGTGTATTTTATATATATTTATACATTTCTGCTTTAGGAAAGCTCTTCTCCTGTGTGATTATCCTCATCTCCTATCAGCCTCTGTCTAGGAACCCCTATAACTACAGGCAATCAGTAAGATTGACTGATATTGAATATTTGGGATTTTTTTTCCCTCGAAGACAGCAAGCTCAAAACTTGTCTACCCTGGATCGACTAGCTCAGCTGAGAGCTGCTGGGACTGATGTGGGCAGAGGAGGGGTAACTCCATTAACCACTGAAAGGTTGTTCCACCCCTGGGCTAGCCCCCAGCACAGGCAAGCAGACTGGTCCCTGCACGGGATGATGTTGTATGTCAGGCTTGGGCAGGGAAGGGACCAAGGAGCTGGAAGGACAGTTTAGCACTGGCTTTGGCACCTTAAATCCTCAGAGTAATCAAGGGCTGACACACAATTGCAGACAACTTAGGGAAAGTGCCTCACTTGTCACTAGAAGGCAGTTCCCTGTCAGGCTGTGCAGGGGCCACTCTCCTCCATCCAAATCCTCGCCTGGTGCTGCAGCAGGAAAACTCATCCTGTTTGGGCAAAGAGCAAGCTCACAAGCTTTGCTTTATTGAAACCATCAGGCTTGGCTAAAATCTCTGGTCTCAGAGCAAAGCCAATGACTTCATCCTTGGAGCTGCCTCCACATAACCTTTGCTTTCACAGATCTATTAGGAAGCTCCCCGGGAGGGAAAGCCCAGCTGCCAAATAAATCATACCTTCCCGGCAGAGAGGTGTGAGATGCTCAACAGGAACCCGAGCTGCCTGGAAGGGGAGAGACAGGGGATCTTCTGCAGAGATTTTTCAAGCTTGTCCAGGTGCCAGCAGGGCCAGATCCTCTGCTGGAGCCCACTGATGTAAATGCACTGGTTCCCGTGGAGTTTTGTTGCTCTATTCCTGTTGAGGATTTGGCCAGAGCCTGTGTGTGTGGTAGGTAGGAAGGAGACTGTAGTCAACTGTGGGATGTTTTATTTTTCTTTCTAATTAAAAGCAGATATATTGTTCAAAACATTTGCAGTGGGAAACTATAATTTAGTTTTAGAATTTCCTATTTAATACTCCCCTAATGCCTGTGAAAAGCTTTGAGTTGCAGTTCATGATTTGAATCTTTATAGGCAATTAGCAGGAGAAATGCAGGTACAGATCTGCAGAGCTTGGGGTAAAATGATGTGGGGAAGAGGGAAAACTACAGATTGAGACACTTTGCTCTAAGATAGAGGGGTGAAAATCCTCAGTTACTTCTTTAAAGATGCTTGAGCACCAGTTCTGCATGAACCAGCAACCCATTCTTCAGAGCTGACTGGACCAGAAGCTGGATTTCCACATGCATCTCTCTGTGGTTCACATGTCCTTGTGTCCTCTACATTTCATCTGCTGGATCTAACAGAGCCTACACTGAGAAAAGGGACCCAGGGACATGAGACTCCTTTCCCTGCCTCTGTTGCCCAGCCCCAGGAAGGGCAGAACTGGTGGGTGAGAGTGATGCCATCTGCCAGAAGGTGCCATGCAAAGGTCTCCTTTCTGGAGGACAGAGATGGGTTTAAATCCCTGTTGCTGTGCCTGCAAAAGAGCAAGGGCTTGGCTGGAATTACAGGGGTTATTTTGCATCTGTCCTCTGCTGAGAGGAGACTGGGGGAAGAAAAATGAGATGTGAAACTGGTCTTATTTGTGTATCATTCAAAACTGTTTTCAGAGGGGTTTTGACAGTGGGATGAGACTTTCAGGCTGGGCCCTCTGTCTAAACTAGACCAGGTTTTTGCACAACATAAATGTTGCTAGCTCAGGTTTTTGCTCCAGGCTTTTCCCTCAAAGACTTGCAATCCCCAGCTACTTCAGAAGACACAGAAATGGAATAATCTGAATCCATGAATTATTGGGTTCTGGATCTCTCACCCCAGATCCAATGAAAACAATTTTGCTTTTGTACCAAAAATGAGAACAACTTCTGGCTGCTACAGTTTTCACTGGCTTGGTCGTTTCACCTCCATGAACTTAAGTACTAAACCATTTCTCTTCCTTTGTCCTTTCTTCATACCTGGTTTTGCCCACTTCTCTGTGAGCCCCTTCTGCTGCCACAGTAGAAAATTAATTGGGTGCTTGTGTTTAATTCCTCAGGGGAAGGCATTTCAGTCTACCTAGCTGTGATCTGTTAGTACTTACAGTGCCCAAAGAAGACTTCAAATGAGAGGTGACCAAAGGGAAAGAAAGGGTTACTGAGGCTGTTGAACATAGATAGCTAATTGGGCAGGTCAACATAATGTCTTAGCATTAGAGGAGCTCCAAATATCTCCAGTGACTTTGTGTGCAACTCTGTTGGGGGT
The DNA here is from genome assembly GCA_013401355.1 of Ceyx cyanopectus. Lineage (NCBI taxonomy): Eukaryota > Metazoa > Chordata > Aves > Coraciiformes > Alcedinidae > Ceyx > Ceyx cyanopectus. The sequence goes on along the minus strand of VYZU01061724.1, from coordinate 50,115 downwards.
GGGAGGTTGGGATGCCCCCAGCACTGCAGCAGATGCTTGCTGATTAATGGCACCCAGGCGAAATCAAGGCTACCTGAGATGGTCCAGATGCTCTTCATCAACCTGCAGCTGTTTTGCAGTGAGTGTCTCACAGCAACAATAGGAGCAACGTGGACATACTCTCACAGATGAAATGGTGACTTCTCCTGCTGTTCGTAGGCTTTCTTTGCAAGTCTGCTGCACAAAGCTTCCCAGTGATGTGCTGTGGCCATGCTGTCAAAATATAAGTAATCACTTTCATACTTACTGAGCTGCATGGTCACTAAGGTGTCATATCTGATGTGCAACAGATGTCTGCTTTCTTCCAGGGTTTACTGCATTGTATTATTGCTGTTATTTGCTCTGGCTCCATGCTGCCAGGGAGTGGAGGAGGGGCAAGTACTAATGCTGCCTGCTGAATGAATGGCACCTACAGTCTTCCCTTGGCTTTGGGGAAGGGAGGGAGGGTCTATTTTGAGTGCTTGACTAATACCCAGCACTTCCACATCCAGCACATCTCCTCAGAAGTGAAATCACATCTCCTGTGGTCGAAATTTCTGGTTTATTCAGATAGCCTTTATCCAAACACAGCAGTGTTCTGTGGAGGGAAAGCTGTTTTGTTTCCCAAATGTCCCTGTGCCTGCATGCTGCCACAGAAGGTAAAACAGCCTGTGAGTCAGATGGGGACCATGTCTTCTGAGAGAGCCTCTCGTGGCAATGCTTTACTTTTGCATTAGCCCCCTGTGCTCAGGGACCAGGCAGGGAGTCGTGCCTCCTGTGGTGTTCAGCAGCAGCTCACACAGAGTTTGGTGGTGTGGTTTGCTTGATGGAGGGAGTGAGATGGTGCTTCTGACTCTGCTCCAGTGCTGCTGCATCCTTTTTGCTTTTGAGAAAGTGCTGTGCAGTCTGAAACTTCCACTTCGATACCCTCCAGGAAGCCTGGTTTAACACCTCATCTGAAGGACATGATATGAGTCATTAAAAACATTTTTTAGAAGTCTGGAGGTGACCTATGGGGCTCCAGGAGACTGATTCCCATGAAGCAGCTAGTTTGTACCTGCCACCTCTGAGCTGACAAGCCTCTTGAAACAGTGGTTCTGACCTCTGGAGAGGACTTGGCTAATCCTGAGCTGTTTCAGTGAGCTCCCAGGGGAACTGCTGGGAAGTGAGCTATGGGGACATCATGGTTTAGACAGCCTAAATTCGGCCAAGTGCTTCCTGCTGACTGCTTTTAAGCAGCCCCAGTCAGTACTTTAAGCTCTCAACCCAATGCTTCAGAAGTGTTGAACTGATGGCCCTCTGCACAAAATACTTGAGCTGTCTACAGCAGGACCCCTGGCCAAGACTGAGAGGGGATCTGATCAATGTTTACAAATCTCTGCAGGGTGGATATCAAGCAGAAGGGGCCAGTCTCTTTGTCAGTGGTGCTCTGAGATAGGACAAGAGGCAATGGCAGCAGGTGAAACATGGTGGTCTAGTGGTTAGGATTGGGTGCTCACACCGCCGCGGCCTGGTTTCACTTCCCGCTCAGGGAAGTTTCTCTGTGACTTGGTCTAGGTGACCCTGCTCTGGCAGGGGGGGTTGGACTAGATGATCTTCTAGGTCCCTTTGAACCCCTGACACTCTGTGATTCTGTGAAACAAAGGAAGTTCAACATGAAGGAAAAACTTCTTCACAGTGAGGGTGACAGAGCCTGGCACGGGCTGCCCGGGGAGGTTGTGGAGTCTCCTTCTCTGGAGACGTTCCAAACCCACCTGGCTCTCTTCCTGTGTGGGCTGCCCTGGGTGACCCTGCTCTGGCAGAGGGTTGGACTTGATGTTCTCCAGAGGTCCCTTCCAATCCCTGCCATTCTGTGACCTGCAGACAGGGTAGCTGGGGGAAGACTGGAGACCTGTGGCCTCAGCCTAGGTAGGTCACAGACCTGCTGTGCTGATGCAGGCGACCACTTGAGTGCTTCCTGTGCTGCTGTGACCCAGGCATCTGAATGTTCCCAGCAGAGCTGCTCTGGAGGCAGCTTGGTCCCTTTCCATACAATTACTGCTGGAATCACAGCTGCCAGACCAGCTTAAAAAAACTCCTCTGCCCTTTACTGAGTGTGCTGTGACATCTGGGAACTGGTCACCCATCAGTGACAAAATTAGTGGCTCTCCCCTCTCTCCCTTTCTCAGACCCACACTTGGATGACCTATTCCCTCCTCTGCCCTACCACCCACTGCCACTTTGCTGTCTGGTGAGCCACAGACAGTTTATTTCAGCAGGAATTTGGGCTTTAACACCTGCAGGAGATGGGGTTATCATAGAAGATGTATTCCTCTCGATGACTCTGATTCAGTCATTAGAGCTAGAGGATGGAAAAAGAAATGCCAGCTTAGGGATGTAATTTGGCTCCATGGAGATGCCAGAGCCTTGTCTGTGCTAATACTTATAGTAATAGGTATTAAATTGGCTCATGTAGATGCAACCCTGAAGGGTGAGAAAACAACTTCACATCTCTTTTTTAACCTCTCTCTTTTCAAGTTGACCTTTCTCCAGACTTTAGGCATGGTGTGTCTTTCCTGCTGTTAATGTTGTACAGTTGCCTGGGGGTCCTAGCTGGCATGGCAGCCTGCTTGGGAGGAGAGCTGTGCATGTGTTTGGGGAGGGATACCCACTGGGAATTGCTTAAATCTCTATGTAGGCACAAGAGGAAAAAGAAGCACTTGTTCATTTAGCAGAGTGAGGGTTGCAGAGGGTTACATTCAGGTGAGATGTGGTTCCCAATGCTCCTCTCTGCAGAGAGATCTGTCTGGTGCTAGGTCTTGCTGCATGAGAAGCAGCCCCCTTAGCACTTAGTAGCACAGGACCAGGGCCATGCTGGTTCTAAGTGACTTCAATGTGCCTGGCTATAAAATGCCTGACTTCATCCACCTGTATTTCTGGAGTAGCTTTGGGTACATGGGCTTTGCCTATGCTATTAGTGGCCAGAGAAAGAGTATGAACAGAATTTATTTAGCTAATATTTCACAGAATTGTCACTATTGGAAAAGACCTCTAAGATCACCGTGTCCAACCATCAACAACAAAAAAACCAAACCAACCTGCCTCTCCTGAACAAAATCTGGTGTGTTGACATAAGAATCTCTGTAAATAGCTTTTCTAATCCAGTGCATTCATCTCTGCTGCATCTCTGGTGTTCAGGGAGAGGCATCCACAGCTTCTGCCTGGCAGGTGGGTCCCATCCTGCTATGAAGCTGTGCCGCTCTGGTGTCATTTTGAAGACTTAAAATGCTTTTTTACAGACTTTCTGAGTAACAGGTCACTGCATCACCAACTCTTGTCACCATCCAAGTTAGCCTTTGAAAAGCCCAATGCTTTGTCCACTATCTTTGTAGGTAAAACAGAAAAGTGGCATCTTTCTGCAACCCCTGGAAGAAAAACCTCCATGGGCTGCAGAAGTGCTGCTCAAGTGGCATCTCATCCAGGAGCTTTCTTGTAAGCCTGGCTCCCCAGCAGTTCAAGAGCTGTGCCATCTGATCAGGCTCTCTGTAGAACTAGATTAATATTGTCAAATACAACAAAGAGAGGAAAAATATCAGAGAGTCAATAGGGGTGAACTGGATCAAGCTGAGTCCAGTTCAGAAGAGTGACCTGTCTCATGGTGGGTTTTTTGCATTTTATGTATCATTAAAAATTGTACTATTCAAATCTTTTTCTTCTACAGTCTTCTCCTAGCAGGAGAAATGGGCCCCAGCTCCTTTGGTCACATCCAGGGCTGATTGTGCACCCACATTACAAAGGTGTTGGCACCCAGAGCCCTCTTGTGCCCACTTTAGGTGGTCTCCAAAGCATGGAAGTCTCTTGGTCTCTCTTCTAGGTTGGGCCCTTTTCAAAGGCAAATACCAGTGTGTGCAGACAAGCTGTGGCTGTGACTGCCTTACCCACTCTAGGGAAGAGGAGAGAGGCCTGGAGCAATATTATTACAAATTCCTGGCTTGAATGAGTATTCCTGTCTTTTCTGGAGGCTCTACCCCCAGCAGGACAGCACTGAGTGATTTCAGGGGTGTGAAACAACGAGACTAGTAGGTCAGGTATTCTTCCCAGCAGGACTTTATTCTGAAGGATCTTTTCTTTTAATTGCTGCTTTTTCATTTTTTGGTGACAGATTCCTGAGTGAACAATAGACTGGGGGAAACCTTGGGCCATGCTGTCTCCACCATGTGTCTGCTGAAAAAGAAAATTTGCACATCTGACCTCTCCCAGCTTAACAAGGTGACCAGGGAAGAGCCATTTGCTATTCATTAGGACAGCACAGCTCTCCTGATGGCTCAGAGCAAGGATGAAAAAAATCCCAGAAGAGGTGCAGTCACAGTCTATCCTTCACTAGTACAACCACCAAGGTACCTGAGTCCCTTTTATCATCCTTATCTAGGCTACTGGACATAATTTTCGATAAAAGAGGAAAAAGTCCCACAAGCTCTCCCAAAATGCCATTAAATCTGCACAGGAGGAACCTGAAGCTATGTCTTCATATTTTTTTTTTCTTCTAATCATTTAGAAGCAGTGTATAAAGACATTTAGAAATACCAGAGGGAGGGAGAGTATGAGAAGGTGTTGGTTTGGTACAGGTCAAGCCTTGGATCAGCTCCTGTCCAAGTCAGATCAATGTGTGCTGTGAAATTGGGGGCAACCTCAGGTGCTGAATCCCAGGTCGTCTGGAGGTTTTTAAGGCATTGGATCTGCAGCCCTGATGCTGCTAATGTGGTGGGCCAGCTCTTCTGCTGGTGGGCTTGGCCTTTTCTTCACAGAAGCTGTGTGATCTGTGGGGCTTTAAGGTGTGGAGTGTGCTGGTGAGCTCTGGGTGTATGGCTGGTCACTACACTCCTCCCTGAGTGACCTGGACTTGTTTTCCTAAGCAGATCTGGACTGGAGACCAGAGACCAGAGCAGCTCTACTAACCAAGCAGGCATTTATATGCAGCTGCTGCTGGTGGGACTGCAGGGCACACAGGCTTCCAGTTTTCTCCCCATGTTCACTGGTGTCCATGTGAAACACCAGCACTTGTGAGTAATAAGGTTCCCATCACTCCCTGGGCTCTTTGCTCTGACCTTTCCATGGGATGATAAACTTCTGCCCCCATTTCTTACCCAGCGTTTGGGTGGCATTCAGGAGAGTGATGCTGACTTGCTGCTCTTTGGTTTCCTCTTCCAAATCCATGGATGAGCTCTCTCCACTGTGCACCAGATGTTGTGCAGCTGCTGTGCCCAGCTGTTGTGAGCATGAATCGGCCCCAGGGGGGTGCACGGAAGAGGTTCCCAAAACCAGAATGTAGAGTCCTAAATCACATAGGTGGTGGTAAATAGGCAATCATTTCCAAATTGTTGTCCTTTAGCTCAAGATGCTGGGGTCTGTAGTTTTTATTCTCAAACATGTTCAACCCACCAGGTCCTTGCTCCCTAAGTCAGCAAGACAAACCTTGAAGAGTTATGAACAGGCCATGTGTGTTTCCATACTTAGCCCTACGTGACTTGGAGATCACTTAGATTATTTATCTAATTTTTTTTAGCAATTGTTTCTAGGTTTTTGACAAAGATCTTGGCAAGCACTCCAGCAGCAACAGGTTTGGTCCCTTCTCCTTTAATAAAGTTAGAAAAAATGATCTCTGCTGTTGGTGCAAATGGCAAATCAAAATGCTTTGGCCTAGTCCGTGAAATAGACTCTTTATTAATCTTCCCCCTTACCTGTAAAGTAGGTGAAAAATCATACACAAACACACAAACTATTTGATATTTTTTCCTCCAAATCAAAAAAAAAAAATGTCTTCATGGTGCTATTATCTCCTCTTATTAAGTATGTTTTCATGCTGGCCTTTTTTTTTTTTTTTGTGCCCACAGTCAATAACAATTTAAATGATACTCTTTGATGCCCTTTGTTCACATCATTTATTTCCATCTCTTTATCTGATTTTGCCAACAGGACCTAATTTGAAAGAGGCTGCAGTTCAGCGGCAGGAGGGATTTAAACACTGTTAAGACTGACATTTTCCCTCATCTCACATCCCATGGGGTACCTGATTGCAAATTTATAATACACCAGAGGTCTTGCCATCAGAAGATACAGACTTACAGTAACAGCAACTAATTTAAAAAAGATCTCCAGTGCATCAGTGTCTGGGGCTGGTTTACACAGACTAATTAATCCTTATTTGACCTGAATTAACTCTTAATCTGTGTGAAATGAAAGAGCTTTGCTGGGATACAGAAAATTTTAAAAGATGGAAAATCCTTTCAGAACAGGAGGTTTCTGCAGCTGAGTGACTTGTGGATTAAAATACTTGTTGGCTGCTGCTGTGGAAAATTAGCCATTTCGCTTTTTCATTCCCACCTAACCAGAAAATACAGGAGAGAGGCAGAAGATTCTTTGCCACCAGCAGTTGCTGTCCCTTGGTAAGCAGCACAGAAGTGTCCTCCCTGTCTTTTCCCGATGGTATATCAGGTTTATCAGTGAAATCTGCAAGATGGCACAAGGGAGGAAAATCATTCTGGAACAGATCTTCTCCTTGGTGTCCCCAGATTGTACAGTCTTCAGGTGAGTGATCTTCTCTGCATCTTGGGAGCAGTCACCTTAGCTCAGTGAGGAAGGATCCCAGCAGATGCTCCCTATGTGTAGCCTGTACAAAAGCAGGGACATGTCCTCAAACCACATCTCAGTGAGAGGGCAATCCAGGAATCTGTCCCCAGATACTCATACTGTTGGAAAAAGAGAAACTTTTAGGCTCAGTTTTCTTTGTCAGGCTTATCAAAAGGCAAGCTTGATCAGATCTCATGCCTCAGAGGATTCTGCTGGAGCACAACAGGGTGAGCAAATGGCTCTTCCAAGATGATCTCAAGAACATGAAGGGATGAACACATCTCTGGCCACAGTATACCCTGATTCAGGGGCTGTGTGGGATGTGCTGGGCTCAAAGTGGGATTTGGAGACTGGAGCTGAATGAGGATAAGTCAAGACCATCCTGGATGTGAGTGAACTTTCCCTTCCCAGCCCTGAGAGGGATCTTGTTTGGTATTCATGAACATGTTATAGGCTAGCTGGGGCTCTTGAAAGCCATGGGAAGAAATGAATGTCTGGAGAAAGTTGAACCTGCACATGTAATCTGGTGTTTTGGTTAGATTTTGTGATGTGCTATACCAAATGCTCCTCATCCCTGTTTTTCTCTTTTCTGTATATTACTGGGCAAAGATAGTCAAGAAATGCATGGGGAAAATCAGAAGACTGTCTGTGATGTGGTGAGGAGCCAGTCACACCAGGTGAGACCTCTCCCAGTGTTAGGAAGGCAGCAATTAACCTTTCTTCTATGCTTTTGGCACACTTTTTTTTTTCTTTTCCATCTCTGCATTTTGAAGCAAAAACTTCAAAATGCCTCTTGGAGGGCTCAAGTCCCAGTCCAACTCTGCGTACCTATTGTTTCCTCTGTTTGAAACTCCAGCCAATATAATCTACCACACCTCATTTAAATACTTAAAAAAAACCCAACAGGACAGGACCCTTATCTCTAATTCCTGAGGTGTGGATCTGTCCCAGATAAATGTGGCATGAGCCCCAGCCTCCTGTGTAGTAAGACCTTCTCTGCCACCCCCAGGAATGCTGCTGTGAATGCTGTTATTATTGCATTAAATGTCCACTGCCCTAGACACAGCAGAGCAGTTTCACAAGAGGCTACCACATTACCCAGAAGAAATGTCACCCTCTCAAGTCAGGAAGCTGTCGAAGGCTTGAGGTAACCATTTAAAGGTTATTCAGTGCTGCTTGTATCTCCATTTTCAATTGTCCCCACTTGTTGGCTTTGAAGTCTTTAGTATGGAAAATAAATCATAGCTTAGTGTGCTGTTCCATCACTCAGTAATGCCTGACGTGACAGTCTCAGCAGATGACAAGATTATAGTGATAAGGGTCTAGTTTTAAAATGTTTACCATTTCCCAGTTGGATCTTTGACCTCGGACTGCATTAATGTTGTGCCATTTTTAGGTCTAATGCCAATCTCTGTCTTGCAACGTATCATCATTTTAATGCCTGATTTACACTCTGAATTATGGTAATTTATTGTAATAGTGTGAGTTGACCTTTTCAGTATTTCCTATTTTTATTGGCTAGCTGTTTTGTCCCTTTCCCCAGAGGTTAGGGGGACCTTGGGGGGAGCAGAGGCAGTAAGCAAGCCTATCAAAGCACACGATGCTGAAAAGGGCACAATGCAAGAGCATCCTGCTAATCCAAAGGCTGAGGGATGCAGGGAAATTTAAAGGTGGTGTTTGTGACAAACCCCCTGACAAGAACAAAGATGACATGTTGTCGGCCATAGAGATGAAAGGGCATCTTCATGGCTGATGCAATATCCATGAACCTCCACGTGAGAAGCAGGCTGGAAAAGGCTTGTTGTGCCTTCATGGTGCCAGCCTGTGTCTCACCGGTATGGAGGTTGCTGTCCCAGTTTGAAGCTGGTATTTATGGCTCCAGAATAGTGAAATGCCCTTGAGAGTGGATGGGTCTGTTTTTAGAGCAAATCAGCTTTGGGAATTGGAGTATGTCCTGACAAGGGAGCAGAAATGTATAAGGTCAAGATGGAAAGTGAGAATATAATCCTAATTGTTTCCCTTTTTATTGTCTTCTGCCTAGAAACACTGTTTCTCTAAGGTAGGATTTGCAGGCATACAAATAGAAAAGCAAGTGATACCTTACTATTAAAATAAAATAATAAAATAAAGGGAACACACAAACACTAAAATAATCCCCTGCAACAAAAACCTTTGATAAAAGCAAAGCTGAGCCTGAGGGTGATGCTGCTTCTTCACCCTGTTTTTCAGTATCCAGTTTGTTCTGGAGGACTCAGCCTTTCCTTTCTGTTTTGGAGTGTTGTTTTGTTTTTTTTAAGGACTGCCCTTCAGCAATCCTTTTGAAATAAATATTTGTGCCTGGCTCTGGAATGGAACAGCAAAAATAAGCAGTCAGCTCTTCTAATGGCCATGCTGCCTTTCTGAGAGCAGCATCTTCAGTCTTTCTCTCAAGGAGAGGGAAAGCACTGCAGAGTTGGACTGGGACTTGAGCCCTCCAAGAGGCATTTTGAAGTTTTTGCTAATAAGGGCTGAGGCAACCATGAATCTAAGTCTACCCCAGAGGGGTGGTGGTTGCTGTTATGAAGCCTTCACAAGTAACAAGTACAGAAAAAGAAAGAACAACATAAATTCTCAGCAGGTGCTGCAAATTTCTTGCCCTAAAAGTAAGGGAAAGGGTGTTACTGAAGATACTGCAAGCACAATAGGTTGGAAAGATAATGGGACTGGATTGATCTCCTCAGGTTTGTATGGTTCCTAGCACCATTAGGATCTCATACTTCCCTTGGGCACTTTTACCACACCCATCATGAATTACAGAAGCATGAATTTTGTCTAGTGCTTAGGGATATGGTTTACTCAAGGTCTTGTCAGTGTTAGGTTGATGACTGGACTAGATGATCTTAAAGGTCTTTTCCAATCTAGGAAATTTTATGATTGCTTCTCCACCAGACTGGTCATCCAGTTGGTACAAATCCACCAGTTTCAGCTGTAGACACTGTTTTTACCTGTAGAGACTGTAGAGACTTCAGGTCAGCAAGTGTCCCAGCAAAGCAGGACCATGGCTGGCATGGAGCTCTTGAAGGTATGGTGCTGAAGGTCATGATTTGGAAAAGGATATGTGCAGTAATGTTAATGTTTGAACTCGATCTTGAAGGACTTTTCCAACCTAGATGATTCTTTCCAGTCCATCCCAAGGGCCATTTCCATTACCCCTTGGTTGGGCTGACTTGAAATAATAAAGCCTTCCAGTGCTAAGCTTTAGTAAAATACTCTGAGTATCTCAGATGACTTCCCCCTGCTACCAGTGAGCACTTTGCACCTCACAGATGATGTTTCAGTTCATTGTCTCTAATGGGATTGTACTCCCAGAGGTTGAATTTGGCCTGTGGCTTTTCCCAGTAAGCTTGCACATGATATTTGTGCCTGAGCTTTAGCTGACAGTTGTGAATGAGCCATGCCCAGAGTTACAACATTGATGGGGTGGGAGTTTAGTGCCTCTGAGACTTCTGCCCCTCTGTCAAATGTAGTCAAAATTGCCTGCAGCATGTCTCCTAACGAGCACTGGTACCTGCAAGCTGTTCCCTTAGGCACAGCCATATGCATTTGTCTTTTTGCCTGAGAAAACCAAGACAAAAGTGGTCTGCCCACACTGAGCCCTTGCAAAAGCTTGCTTTTACCTGACCCCAGAGACAAGGGCTGGTTCTGCCCTATAAAGCATGTTTTGGTCTTGCATTGCATAACAGCATATCACAGAAAGGCAGTCAAGCAGGGCTGGTGCAACTCAGGATCCAAGGTATTTTCAGTGATTTCCTGGATGATTTAAGTTTCTTTCATTTTGATATTTGTTTGCCTTAACCAGGCCCACAACAGCCAGCTGGGATGTGATAAGGTCACTCATGTTTGCACAGGTCCCATGGGTTTCTGATTTGAGACATTATGAGAAATTTGCTGGCTAAAAAAAAAAAAAAAAAAAAA